>JAODAL010012445.1:0-95381 GCA_025379985.1 Phyllomedusa bahiana | reverse complement strand
GGAGGAACTGCTCCGTGTCAGGGCCAGCAAAAAATTCAAATTGGGGCTTTCTCCGCCCCAAACTGAAAAAATTGGGAAAACCAGGGTGAGGGAACAAGGGAGGAACATGGTGTCCGCGCTGCACTGAGGGGGGGAGGGGCCATGCGCCCTGCATGGCGACGTTTTTTCAATCTGGTTGTAAAAAGGGTTTCCCCTTGAAGTCTTCCACAAAATTTTCAAAACATTTTAAAAATTTTGGCCGTAAAAACCCTGGGGGCTTTGCCCTTTATCCATTCGTACAAATCCAGGAACATCCCCCTCGATTCCCAGGGGCAAAAAGGGCCCCTCCCCCAACACACTCTATATGCATGTTTCCACCCGGGGGGAAAATTCCAGCCTGCACATTTTTGGACCGCTGTATGAACAAAAAAAGGCCCATAACTTTTTTTTTTGGATATCCAGGCAGACAAAAATTACCCCCCGGGTGAAATTTTGATGTCAGCCAGGGGAGTTTCCATGCGTGACACCTCCCGTTTGTTGGGGCCCATTCGAGGAAGCGACTTTATTTGTCAGTCGCCAGGACTACGGGATAAAATAAAAACTTTTCCACTGTTTTTATGTCCGGGAAAACAGATGCGAAAAATCGTTGGGCGGGGGACGGGAGAGGGTGGGACTAAACTCGGGCCAAAATGAGTCCGGGGTTTGGGGACTGAAAGGAGGGGAAGGGGGAAAAAGGGACTTGGGGCAGAACATTGTCTGGTGAAATGAGTGGTTTTTTTCCCCAGGTGACAAAAAGGGGAAGGGGGGCGGATTCAGCGGGGGAGGTGGATGGAGTTTGGGAAGACGGGGGCAAATCCCCCAAAAAAAGCACCGTGGCAGTATACAGTGGAAATGATGGCGGGAGCCCCAAGTCACTTGTGCGATGGCCCGCAGATTTTATTTGCCGGGCTAGTGACAGCCGAATAGTCAGCACCCGGGCGGGAAGGGATAAATTCTGGCCCCTCCACCCTATTGGACCCGCCCCCCCCCCCCCCCCCCCCCCCCACCAAAAAAAAAAAAACCCAAAAAAAGGGGAATTTTGAAAAATATTTGGGGGGTTGTTTAATTGGGGGGGCCAAAGGTTTTTGAAGGGGGGTTTGAAAGGGGGGTTTGGGGGGGAAAATGGTATATCCGCGGCTGCGGGGGGAAAGGGGGGGGGGGGAGCAGTCCCAACTCCATCATAGTAACCTAAGTCTGGAGTCACGATGACATTCCTTCGCCAGCACAGCAGCAGCGGACCTGGAGCAGTCCCTAAAACCAAACAGGTTGTGGCCTATTTGGGACAGAAACCTCCACCTCAGTTAAAAAGACCCGGCTGGACTCCCGGGGCGCCAAACTGGATGTGTGGCCGAAACCTTCCCGATTTTTGCAGTGGAGAAGCTGTCCTCCCCCGGCCATAGTGGGGCTTCAAAAAGGGGGGGTTTTCATTCGGGGGGGGCCATCTTTTTCCCCCAAAGGGAGAACCCGCTTGCCCCAGGGGAAATGTGGAATGACTGACCTTTGTCAAAATGAATCAGGCGTGGATCGGCCGGGAAATTTCCACACACCAATCCCTTGGGCGTCGGGCCCTGGGTTAAAACTCCCTGCCTACCCCAATTTTTTGATCCCAAAAACCCACCTGATGAAACCAAAAATTCTGCGGGACATTTTTCTCCATCGCCTACCCCCAAATCTTTACCGGGACTGGTATTCCCCACCCACCTAAACACTTGTCATAGTGCCACCCCTATGATCTCATGCTGCTACTGCTGTTTGCTGTTGCCCTGACATCCCACTGTGTCATTGTGCCACTGTCAGACCTCATGCTGCTGTGTGGGCTGCCAGTCCTCCACCTGTTTTCATTGTGCCACTGCCCGCCTCATGCGGGTGCCGCCGTTTACCTCCGTCTCAGTCATTGTGCCAAAACCCGTGGTTCCCCCTGTTTTGCCGCCTCCAGAATGTTTATTGTGCCCTGCCCCGACTCATGTGCTGGGGTCGTGACCCCCCACCTGTATCATTTTGGGAAATCTTGGCCTAATTTCTGTTTTGCCCTCCAAAATATTGTCCCCCTTTCCCCCCCTGCCCCATCTCCCCAAAGGGGGGCCCTTCCCCGTTTCCCCCCTGACCCCCACACTGTAATTAAATTTTGGGAAATCTGTGGCCCAATACTGTTTTGCCGCCCCCAGAATGTCATTTTGCCCCTGCCTTTCCCCCATACTGCTGGGGGGCCTCCACACTGTTTTGATTGTGGGCACTCCCGTGGGGCCCAATACTGGGTTTTTCCGCCTCCAGAATGTCATTGTGCCCCCGGGCCCGATCTCATACTGCTGCCGCCCTGACCTCCACACTGTGTTTATTGTGCCACTTGTGGGGCCCAATATGTTTTGCCGCCTCGAATGTCCCTTGGCCAAAGGGCCTTTATCCATACTGTGCCCCCGTGGCCTCCACACTGTGTGTTTGTGCCACTCTGTGGCCTAATACTTTTAGCCCCCTCCAGAATGTCATTGGCCACTTTCCCCGATCTTTATACTGCTGCCGCCGTGACCTCCAACGTGTGTTGTGCCACTCCTTTGGGCCCAAAATTTTTTTAGCCGCCCCCCCAGAATGTCATTGTGCCATGCCTGATCTCATACCTGCTGCCCCCATGGGCCCCCAAAACTGGGATTTTGCCACTCGTGGCCCAATAAATGTTTTTTCCGCCTCCAGAATGTCATTGTGCCCCTGCCTGATTTTTTTGCTGCTGCTGCGTGACCTCCACACTGTATCATTGTGCCTCGGGGGCCTAATACTGTTTTTCCGGGCCCCCAGGGAAAGTCATTGTGCCAACTCCTGACCTCATACTGCTGCCCTGACCTCCACACTTGTGTGATTGTGCCACCTGTGGCCTAATACTGTTTTGCGCCTCCAGAATGTCATTGTGCCTACCGCCTAATCTCATGCTGCTGCTGCTGACCACGCTCTCAGCATTGTGCCACTCTGTGGATTCCTCGTGTTTTGCCACCTCCAAATGTCATTGTGCCACTGCCTGACCTCATTGCTGCGTGGCTGCCTGCCGTCACCCTCCACACTCTGTCACTAATGTTGCCACCTGAGCTCGCAGCTTTTTTTTCCGCTTTCGCTGGCATGACTTTACTCAGGCACATTCCGCTTGAGTTTTTTGATCAGTTTGCCCTCTTAAGTGCCCAGGATTTTATAGTGAAGTGACGATTCTACAGAGCGGCGGCAGTCATCTGCATATCATACTAAAACACAACACTGTATGAAGACCAAACCAGCTCCCTCTGCATATAAGCATGCACAAAGTTCTCTCAGCCAACCCTGCAGGCTCTGTGCACCCTGGAAATAGCTGCTTTGTAACGCGATTCGTGCCGAAGTAATTCGGAACGAAACGAATTTTGTCGGAAAATTCGTCGAAGTGACCGAATCTAATTTTTGAGAAATTCGGCCATCTCTAGTTGTGGTGATATGCGGTCATGATGTAATATTTGGTCTTTGTACAGCGGTATCATAGATAGTATTGGTCTTGGTATACTGGTTTGTGCAGTAACAGCATGGTGATAATATTTTCTGCTAGTATAGCGGAATTATGTTGTAACTGTATCTCCATTATCTAGAGGCGTCATCTATAGAAAACTGTCTTTTAAGTTATTTGTATGGATTTTCATACAAAACATATTTTATATAAATACTACCTAAGAGACCCTACTAACTCTGTTGTGTGTCGGAATTGTGTCTTTTTCCCATTCCACCTAACGGGGGAGGGCAGAGGCACTGTGCATTTTTTGTGGTGGGCGCCATTGGCCTACTTGCCTAGGGCACCAAAATGCCTTGCCCTGGCCATGCAGGCAGCTATTGTCTTTTCCTAGGTCCCCAAACTCATTGACTATACAGACATTCCCCAGGCTTCACCTACATTGGAATCCAGTGGCCCATTGGGCCATGGAATCAACCTTATGATCATGCCCAGTGTGGACTCCCAGTAATCAGAAGAATAAACGGCGGACATCAGAGGCTTCCTCTGATCTGGGCTGTTTAGAGAGACTGTTCTAAGAAGGGAGCTGTTAACTACAGAAATGAATAAAAATTCTAAAATACAGGTAATTCACATAGTCCATCGTTGATAAGGCTGAATAAAGACATATGTCCCTCCCGTTCCGCCTATAGAGCTAATCCTGAAGGAAGACAAAAACCCCATGAGGTGGACAACAATTGTCTTCATTTTAAGAAAAAAAAGTCCAATCTGGCAATCAGAACAAATCCCTTGGTCAATGACCTTTTTCCAGAAATCTACTTACAATAACCTGTAATATTATGGCACTCTTGAAAGGCATGCAGAATCCTTATGAACTCATATAAGTTTCTATATCAGATAGTTCCATAGTCTCACTCTTCTTACAGATAAGAATCCCTTTTATATGTCTTGTTCTAGACACAATCCTGGGTATAAATAGCTCATGGGAAAGATTTCTATATTGATCCATTTATACCTATTTATTTGATCACCCTGAAAAACTAAATAATCTTAATTTTGCTAATCTTTCATTTTGAATGCCATATATACAACTATAACTTATATGAATATATCATTCAGACTTTTTAGACAAATGTCTTATTTTCCCTTGAGATTAGTGGGAATGGCTGAACATTCTTGCTCAACTATTTTTAATCATACCTTTTGTTTGTATGAAAAGTGACATGCCTAAGGCACTGCTTCTGAAATTATACTATACTTCATTGACCCTTTGCTGACATATGATGTACAATTACATCATAAGCTTGATAAGGGGGTGTGTAATGAGCTCATTTGCCCTCCGACAGTTGCTAGCGGCAGGTTCTGGCTGTAACTAACCACCATTACTTACAGTCAGGGCCTAATGAAGGCCTAGGAACGCAAGGAACTGAGATCGGACATAGCTCCAATCCCGGGAATTTAGATGCCGCAAACTGTTCAATTGTCCTCCCAACTGACCAGTTGCCATGGCTGTCAGGAGCCTACTGAAGGACTCTGCGGTTGCCATCTTATTGCTTCTATTAAGCCCTGCACAGGGTGTAATAGAAGAGCCACTTTTGTACACTGTACTGCAATATATCACTATTGCAAAACAGTGTGCAATAGTGGTCATTTGCCGTAGAGGTCTAAAGTTAAAAGTAAAAAAAAAAAAAATTTTTAAATCTAATTTGAAACCACTCCTTTTGCCATTTTAAAAATATAATAATAAGTAATAATAATAAAGTTAAACATAAATGGTATCACTGCATCAAGTCTGATCTAGTATCCCTTATGGTGAACACACAAAGAAAATGTTTCTTTCTGTTATTTCACAAAAACTTGGAATAAAAGTGATCAAAAAGCCACATGTATGCCAAAAATAATATCAATAAAAACTACACTTCAGCCAAACATCAAGCTCTCTTTAAGGTCTAAAAAAGGAAAAATAAAAGAGTTATTGCCGTTTTTTTTAGCCAAAACACTAGCGCAACCCCGTCCGCTCTATTTTTAAACAGACGCACTTCAATATTAGACGCATTACACAGTGCCAGCGCCTGAAATAGAGGAGGGTGCTGGAGGTGTGTCGCACTACAACCGTACAAAGCTACACATGTATGACTTTAGTGCGGCAAAACCAAGTGCATTACTGCTGGAACAAGTAGACCCCTTTAAAAGTGGTTTACCTGAGCTAGAATTGTCGCTTTCTAGCTAGAAAGCGCTAAATCTATGACTTGTAGTAGAACAGGTTCATAGATTTAGGCGCATTCTACACTACTAATGGGCACAAAAAAATGCCGCCTGGGCACCAAAAATCATACATGTCGCCCAATGAGTTTATGGCTCCTGAAAGGAAAGGAGTAAATTTGCATACATCTGTCATATATTTGCCAATATATACACAGTTCTTATTTTCGCAAAAAGCATTGAATAAAGCAACTGACTATGCTTTCAATACAACTGAGGCAAAAGTAAACCATCGAACCATCTCCAGTTAAACAGTGCTGATCCCCAATACCCGATATGGCTAACACACAATAGTGGAGAGGAGTGGAGCTGTTTTTGGAAGCTCAATCTGTAAACTCACATACTGCGTAATATAAAAACAGGCTGATTTATGCGTATTAGTTTTAAATATGCAGTTTATTTTGTAAATATTATTAGTCTGTGACCTTATCTAACTCATGAAATCATTAATTTTAGGGAAAATAAGAACAAACGTCTTGTGTTGCTTGTTCATTTAGACCTGTAACATTGATGTTTGGGGACTAGCATTGCCATGTAATGTTTAAAATATAAAGAAAAGTTTATGTTATTCCTTTGAAAAAATACAAAGAGTGGCTCTATGTCTGTCCTGGAAAGATTATATTCTTGACAGTTTGTTTTACTGTGGCTTCCAAGATATACAGCATTTATGTAAGCAACAAAAGAAGACCATAAATTTTAACATTTACAAGATTCCCAGCATTAGTTTCATCATGAGAAAAGAGAATGAATCAAAGCCGTTTTCTTATTTTTCTAGAGATCTAGAGTTGCAATATCACAATTTTAATTGCGTCTTAAGGATATATGCATATGTCGCATTTCACCTATCAGAAAAATCAGATGTAATCCTTGGCAGTTTGGTCGTTTATATAGTGGTTCAGATGTGATCAAGTTTTCAAATTAAAAATCAATTGAAGGTTAAAATATCTGCCGTTTATTTCAATGCAAGTATTGAGAGACAATACGAGTACACAGCAAAGCATATGACAAAATGTCTACCCCTCTCCTACAAAGTTCTAGATTATAGAGTTCATAAGCCCCTTTCTTCTTTAAGAATACATCAGCCAATCAATGCCAAAGTAATGTAACAAACTCTTTTCTATTCGTTAGTTTAAAGCAAGCTAATACATCTGGAAATAGTCTACATCTCTGACGAATTCTGTTAGTAAGAGACAAAGACTCTTTCTCGTCTGTTTCTGAGGAGATAAGATTTCTTACTAAGGGCCATATCACAAGGCATTATGGGAAAATAGCTGAGAAGCTCTCGCGCCCTCTTTTGAATGTTACAAAAACTCAATTTGCTTTTGACCCAACTGGATCTTTGACATAGAATGTGGGTATTGCAAGAGGTATTTTTTGCCAAGCCAGCATTACTCAACTGGTAGACAGGCTATTTTGGGGTTTTGTCCCGCCCCTCGTCAGTAACAGAAGCAAGAGCGATGCTAGGCTTTGGCTGAATGGGAGGCAATTAGATTTCTCAGAAAGGGAAGTTCTCTCCATAGGGAAGAGCACCTATATAGGTGTGTGTAGATTCGAAATTGCCATTTTGCACTCACAAAGGCAGCTTGCATGTCACAGGCCATTATGGAAAGGAGCTGAGAAGCTCTATCAGCGCCTCTTTGGATGTAACATAGCCTCAATTTGCTTTTGAACCCACTGGATCTTTGGTAAATCAAGAAGGATTTTTGCCAAGCCAGCACACTCCCATCTGTAGACATGAGGCTGTTTCGGTCTGGGGTTTTTGTCCCCGTCGTCAGTACAGAGCAGAGTGATGCTAGCTTTGCTGAGTGTGAGGCAATGAGTAGCTCAGAAAGGGAAGATCTCTTAGGGAGAGCACCTATAAAGGTGTGTGGAGATTCGAAATTACCTTTTTGCACTCCACAGCCTGTTTACAGATGAGTGATGCTGGCTTGGCAAAAAATCCCTTCTTCCTTTCCAAAGATCAGTGGTCAAAAGCAAATTAAGGATTTGTTACACCCACCAGAGGGCACTAGAGCTTCTCAGCTCCTTCCCATAATGCCGTTTGATATGTCAGATGCCTTTGTGAGTGCGAAAAGGCAATTTCGAATCACCTACGACACCTATATAGCGCATCTCCCCTAAGAGAGGTCTTTCGCCTTTCTTACTAAGGGCCATTTATTCAGACCATTTGGGTATAAATTACCAGAAATCAAGTTGTCCAGAGTTAGAGGCCCCAGCATTTAAGTCTCACATTCCTTTTCAATTTTTTCAATTACATCTATGCATACCTCTTATCATTATATGCTGACAGACAACAAAGAACAATTAAAAAGCATTTAATATATTATATATAATATATATACATACATATATATATATATATATATATATATATTTGTATATATATATACTATGTATAGATATATATATATATATATATATATATTAAAAAATATATATATAATATATATAGTATATAAATAATATATATATTATATACATATAAGTTTCACAATTCCCCATTTTGGCGCAACTGTGCGAGATCCCATTTATTTATTTGTTTATTTGTTACACAACCAGACTTTTTTTTAAATGCTTTTTCCCTACCTCCTCCCTGTTGGATTAATAAAAAAAGGGATGGCCTACACATATTAAGCTCATCAAACATGTTGGTGTGCCCATGCCCTGAGGAGAAGATTTTATATTCTCCCAAGTCACGGCGAGAAACAACTATTTGCTCCTTTGGTTTTCTGCAACATCTACCTATAGCAAACATTAAACATTTAATACTCACATATATTATTATTATTATTATTATTATTATTATTATGAGCAGTACACCTTGCATAGTCATCTGGAATATTCCTGTGAGCCACCCATCTAGGCCTCTAAACCAATTTGCTGGATTTAAGAATGAAAAGGTACCACCCCACACTGAGACTTTCTTTACTTGTTGTTTTCCCAACCAATCATCGCTCATTTCTGTGATTTTATTTAAGTCTGCCATTCTTTACAAATTTCCTGCTGGGTCCAGAACTACCATATGTTGGTTAGTTACTAAGATGACCTTATCTAACTGGGTGCTGGTGTGGGTTTGTAGACCCAGAACTTCCCAGATCATGTCATGTAAGTAATCTGTGGCCTCTACTAGCGTATCCCAAATCTGTATTACCATAGGATACAGAAATAA
Organism: Phyllomedusa bahiana; assembly: GCA_025379985.1. NCBI lineage: Eukaryota > Metazoa > Chordata > Amphibia > Anura > Hylidae > Phyllomedusa > Phyllomedusa bahiana. The sequence goes on along the minus strand of JAODAL010012445.1, from coordinate 86,481 downwards.
AGTACTACCAATTATATTACCTATACCCATGGAAACTAAATGAGGCTTCCCATTCCTCCTTGACTTGTTATCTGCTGCCTTTTTATACAGTGAATGACTGGGTATCTTGTTTATGTCTGCATCTTTGTGGGGAACTAAAAAGCTACGAGGGGCGTACATCAAAGATTTCCCCTGACCCACTTCTATTTTTCACAGGATGCTGAACCTGCTCTAGTGTAATGATAAAAGTCTCTGCAGGCTACTTGCCAATTTGCAACTCAGAACTGATAACGGTCTTGATTTTACAGGTGCTGAAATGGTGTGAGGGGTGATAAACCCAGTGGAATACAGAGCAGTCATCAAGCTCCTTTACTTGAAAGGTCGCACACCAAGGGAGACGTTCAATGAGATGAAAGAGGTTTATGGTGATGATTCCGCATCATATGATGTAGTCAAGAACTGCTATCGTCAATTGAAATGTGGTCGGACTTCAGTGCAAACAGCTCCAATTCCATGGCGACCCCACTCTGATATTGATAAACACACCATCCAGTAAGTGGAGGTCGCCATTTTGGAAAATTGCCGCATAACCATTCGTCACCTAGCTCAAAATGTCAAGATTAGTATGGGGTCCATGGAACAAAATCATCCAAGACCATCTTCACATTCATAAGGTATCCGCTCGCTAGGTTCCCTGGCTGCTCACACCTTTCCAGAAGCAGGAAGGAGTTGAATGCTCTCAGGCTCTATTGGCGATGTGCCATAGAAACCTGGAGGACTTTTTCAACAGACTGATCACACAGGAAGAAGGCTGGGTCCATCCCTATGATCCTGAGTCTAAAGTGCAGTCGATGCAATGGAATCATCATGACTCACCGCCTCCAAAGAAGGCACGTGCCCAACCCTCGGCAGGTAAGGACATGCTCACAGGACTTCCTAGCAAAGGGTACCATGATCACTGGGGCATACTATGCTTAACTGCTGCGGAAATTGCATGAGACCATCAAAACCAAGAGATGTGGCATTCTCACCAAAGGTGTCCACCTTCTGTAATTCACCATTTTACAACTCACGTTTCCCAAATGGAAGCATGATCCTGTGGCTTTGAAATGCTAACGCATCCCCAATCTGACGTGAAATCTGCCTCAAATTCCTTATTAAAATCCACTGTGTGAATATAGCCTTAAAGGGTCTTCTCATATGGCTGTTTCACGGCCTTCTTCAGGCTCCTGATTCCTGTTAAGGCTGTGGGTAGGTCTTTAATTACATTTTGTGGTGGCAAAATGAATAGTGAAGAAGTAATTATTAAAGAAGTAATTTTGTCTTTTACCAATTTTCCCCAATATATTTTTTCTTTTGCTATATTTCATACAAAAATATTTTTAAAGACAAAATATACATTTGCATTTTGTCATATTCTGAAAGTCATAACTTTTAAGTTTCCATTGACAAAGCTGTTCTACAGCTTTTATTTGTCTAGGTGATCTGTAGTGATTATTTGGATATGTATGATTTTAGAATGCTTTTTATTCTGGTTTTGGAAGGGAGAATGAACAAAATCCAGTAATTCTGGCATTGTTTTTTATTTTTTTGATACCATGCAGTATTAATATACTGTGTGGTGCAAATTAAATTTTAATTCTCTGGGTTAGAACGATTAAGGTGACACTAAGGGCCACATGTATGAAGCTCGCCACGTCGGGGCGCACCTTTTCGCCAGTTTTCCGGCGAAATTTGCGCCTGATTTATGTCGGCACTGGGGCGCGCTCATACATACTCGGTAAAGTCCGCCGCGTCTTGCCATTGTGTGAGGCGCAGTGCGGGACTTAGGCGCAGTGCGGCGCTGCGCCTAAGATTCGCCGCCCGAGGTAGTGCGCTCATACATATCATGTAAAGTCCGCCGCGCCTCGCCAGTGTGTGGGGCGCAGTGCGGGGACTTAGGCGCAGTGCGGGGCTGCGCCTAATATTCGCCGTCCGAGGAGGTGCGCTCATACATGCGGGGAAAAGTCCGCCGCGCCTCGCCAGTGTGTGGGGCGCAGTGCGGGACTTAGGCGCAGTGCGGGACTGCGCCTAACATGTATTCCGATTTGAAACAGGCTGGAAAACAGCGAGAAATCATTAAACATGTCCGTGCGGAGTATGAATCAAAAAAATCGCCTTTATAAAGGCGTCAAACATTATCAGAAAAAGAGCTCAAACCTACTAAAAAAATACATAGATAAAATCACTTTCCAAAAATCCAGAACGGCGCTATATCGGGAATTTGGATATTTGAAATTGCCGGGAAATACAGTAATTCAAATTCTGTAAGCTATTCTCATTGGTCGGCAAAAACCAACCAATCAGAATAGGAGCGACAGTGACCCATTAAAACCTATGGAGAAGTTTGGACCAATCAAAATCAAAGGCGGGACAGTTCAAAATACAGTAAAAATGCAGAAAAGAGCTGATTGGTTGAACTAGCGGGGGCTTGGCTATCCCAGCCAATCAGAGCGCGAGCTACTTCTCACATTGTAGTCTTTGGAGAGATCGGCGCAATGCAATCTCGGCTCTCAGCGCCATGCGGCATGGAGCATGATTAAAAAAATCATTTTTATTAAGTGTAAAATATTATCTGTAAAAGAGCTGAAACCTCTATAAAAATAAATCAGTCAAATCCCTAACAACGCGTTTTGTCGCCGAGACTGGCGCTACATCGGGAATTGCAATATAGAGAATTGCCGGGAAATACAGTAATTCAAATTGTTTAAAGGTGTTGTCTCGCTACAATGATTGGGTTTTAATTAAAAGATCTTTAAAAAACAAGCAGCTTTGCAATATATGTTCATTACAAATGTCCTACTGATTTTGAGTTATCTCTGTTAGTAGGAGTGCATCAGCTCCTCAAATCCCTATAGCAGCAGACCCGTTGATCTTTATCTCACTGGCTGTCAGTGCTGGATGACTCATCTGATTCTGAAAACAGGTCTGAGCAGAGAGCCACTCCCACACAGAATGTGATGCTTCTGTACTCCCCATGTGTAGCTGTGCTGCCTGGATTAACCCTGTGTGTGCCTGCTTCCTCCTGTTCTCTACACAGATTGAGGAGACCAGAGGTGAGGCTGACAGCAGTGAAGTGTGTTACTATAATCATGATGTGTCTGTGGAGCTCTGACTATACTAATAGAACAGATCAGTGGGGCATGTGAACGCTTCATGCTCTGCTGTACTAGTGACACATCCTGATTATAGTAACTCACTTCACATCTGCCCTGTGTCTGTTCTGATAGGGTTTGTTTGTTGCTGGAGATGTGGAGATTTGTATGCTAAGCAGGGGATATAGGAACACTTACACCCCCCCCCCCCCCGCTCTGCTATTAGCATTCACAGCTTCACAGACCTCCCCACACTCATAGATCAGCCCTCTCCTGTCTCCGTGGAGCTGACAGTGCAGCTGATCTAGGCAGGCACAGGGTTAACCCTGGCAGCAAACCCCCTCGCCCCCCCCCCTGCTGGATAGAAGTTATGTAGGAGAGCTTTCTGTGTGCTGAGGGGAGGGGGGAGGAGAAGAGGCAGACAAGAAGCACGCCCCTGAATTCAAAAATCCTTTGCTCCAGACACATTGAAGCAAGCTGAAAGCCTGTAATGAGACAACTCCTTTAAGTTCTTCTCATTGGTCAACATAAACCAGCCCAAAAGAAAAAAAAATATTAATTCAATAAAATCATGTTTATTTCTTTATTTTTGTTATACCCATACTATTGATCCTTGGCTAACGAAAATAAAGAAATAAACATGATTTTATTGAATTAATATTTTTTTGTTCGTTACCCCCATATTATTGATCATTTTATATACACATCGGTACAACTTCTGTAGTCTTATCATTTGATTTCGGCCATGTACAGTTTTATTTCTTTTCCCCATAGAACTCTATGAGAAAGTAGCTCGCGCTCTGATTGGCCGGGATAGCCAAGCCCCCGCTAGCTCAGCCAATCAGATCTTTTCTGCCTTTTTACTGTATTTTTAACCTGTCCCGCCTTTGAATATGATTGGTCTATATTTCTCCATAGGTTATAATGGGTCCCTCTCGCTCCTATTCTGATTGGTCAATACTCCTTCATAGGTTAGAATGGGCCACTGTCGCTCCTATTCTGATTGGCTGGTTTTTGCCGACCAATGAGAAGAGCTTACAGAATTTAAATTACTGTATTTCCCGGCAATTCTCTATATCCCAATTCCTGATGTAGCGCCGGTCTCGGCGACAAACGTGTTGTTAGGGAATTAATTGATTGATGTTTATAGAAGGTTTCAGCTCTTTTCAGATCATATTTTACACTTAATAAAAATGATTTTTTTAATCATACTCCATGCCGCACGACGCTGAGAGCCGAGATTGCATTTCGCCGATCTCTCCATAGACTACAATGGGACAAGTAGCTCTCGCTCTGATTGGCTGGGATAGCCAAGCCCCTGCTAGATCAACCAATCAGCTCTTTTCTGTAGTTTTACGGTATTTTGAACTGTCCCGGCTTTGATTTTGATTGGTTAAAACGTCTGCATAGGTTAGATTGGGTCCCTGTCGCTGCTATGCTGATTGGCCGAGATAGCCAATCCCCCACTAGCTCAACCAATCAGCTCTTTTCTGTATTTTTACTGTATTTTGAACTGTCCCGCCTTTGATTTTGATTGGTCTATATTTCTCCATAGGTTAGAAGGGGTCCCTGTCGCTCCTATTCTGATTGGCCGAGATAGCCAAGCCCCCGCTAGCTCAACCAATCAGGTCTTTTCTGTATTTTTCCTGTATTTTGAACTGTCCCGCCTGTGATTTTGATTGGTCAATAGTTCTCCATAGGTTTTAATGGTTCACTGTCGCTCCTATTCTGATTGGCTGGTTTATGCCGACCAATGAGAATAGCTTTCAGAATTTGAATTACTGTATTTCCCGGCAATTTCCAATATCCTAATTCCTGATATTGCGCCGTTCGAGATTTTTGGAAAGTGTTTTTTTTTTAGTTATTTTTTATTTTTGAGGTTTGAGCTCTTTTTCTGATGATCTTTTCCGCCTTTATAAAGGCGATTTTTTTCGGGAATCAGACTCTATGCTGCACGGAGCTGAGTGACGAGATTTCTGTTGCGATCTTCTATGTTTCCTCTCATGTTCCGTTCTCGCTTCACTTCGCCTCCGCCGGAGCATTTAGACCAGAATCAACCAGGTCTGCCTGTCGGAGCTGGCGAGCGCTGCAATGCGCCGCACTTTGCCGACTCGTGATCGTACATGCCTCGGAGTTTTCAAGCGCTCCGCGTCCCGCCCCAGAACGCCCACACCGCGCCCATTACACGCCCCTTCATGCGGGGCACATCTGAAAGTGGCGAACGCTGCACCTAACGCTGCATCCCTGCGTCCAACAAGGGATTCGGGCCGGTGAGGCGCAGGTTACGCCAGAAAACAGGCGTAAAGCCCGTTCATACATGTGGCTCTAAATCTATACAATTGTTTTATGTTTTACTACTGTAAAAAAAAACACTTAAAAAGTATGGGCGACATGTATGAATCTCGGCGCATCGGAGCGCACGTTTTCACTCGATTTCAAGTGAAAACTGCACCTCATGTATGTCAGCGCCCGAGGTGCGCTCATACATGCGGTGTAAAGTCCACTGCGCCTCGCCAGAGTGTGAGGCGCAGTGCGGGACTTAGGCGTAGTGCGGGACTGCGCCTAAGATTCTCCGCCCGAGGAGGTGCGCTCATACATGCGGTGTAGAGTCCACCGTGCCTAGACAGTGTGGGGGGCCCAGTGCGGGACTTAGGCGCAGTGCGGGACTGCGCCTAATATTCGCCGCCCGAGGAGGTGCGCTCAAACATGCGGTGAAAAGTTCCCTGCGCCTCATCAGTGTGTGAGGCGCAGTGCAGGACTTAGGCACAGTGTGGGACAGGCTGGAAATGAGCGAAAAATCATTAAACATGTTAGTGAATAGCAAAAAGTGTTGTCTTTAAAATGAATGAATGAATAAAGTGAAAAATCAAAGCTGTCTAAAAGCGATTAAATGTACTGAAAAATTGGATCATTAAAAATTAAAGTGAAAATATATAAGATCGCTCAAGAAAAACATCTCAGCTCTCAGCTTCGTGAGGCATGGAGTATGAATCAAATAAATCTTTTTTATTAGGTGTAAAACATCTGAAAAAGAGCTCAAACCTTCTAAAAAAATACATAAATAAAATCACAAACAAAAAATCAATAACGGCACAACATCCGGAATTGCGATTTATAAAATTGCCGGGAAATACAGCAATTCAAATTCTGTAAGCGCTTCTCATTGGTCAGCATAAACCAGCCAATCAGAATAGGAGCGACAGTGACCCATTATAAGCTATGGAGAAGTATTGACCAAACAAATGAAAAGGCGGGACAGTTTAAAATACAGTAAAAAAAAGCAGAAAAGAGCTGATTGATAGAAGTAGCGGGGGCGTGGCTGTCCCGGCCAATCAGAGCGCGAGCTACTTTGTCCCATTGTAGTCTATGGACAGATCGGGGCACTGAAATCTCAGCGCCAGGAGGCATGGAGTATTAGTAAATAAATCATTTTTATTAAGTGTAAAACATTCTCTATAAAAGAGCTCAAACCTTTTTTCGTTACCCACATATTATTGTTCATTTTATATAGAGATCGGTACAACTTCGTGAGTCTTATCATTTGATTTCGGGCATGTACAGTTTTCTTATAGATTGCATTAGAAAACGCATAAGAGCGTCGCTCGCTCTCCCATTGGCCCAAATAACTGCACCTCTTTTAACTTAGCCAATCACAAACAGAACTCGCTCTGCATTTCTTTTCCCCATAGAACTCTATGAGATAAGTAGCTCACCTGCTGATTGGCTAAGCAGGACGAGCCCCTCTTCCCCCCAACCAATGACAGTACTAGAATATTTACCATAGACATTAATAACTTTTAGGGTGCCCTTCTATCGCGCCCTTCTTGCTCCACTCAAAATAGACGCACTACATATGATTGGTGCCAAGCCAAGCCCCCGCTAGTTCAACCAATCAGCTCTTTTCTGCCTTTTTACTGTATTTTGAACTGTCCCGCTTTTTCATTTGATTGGTCAATACTTCTCCATTGGTTATAATGGGTCACTGTCGCTCCTATTCTGATTGGCTGGTTTATGCCGACCAATGAGAAGAGCTTACAGAATTTGAAATACTGTATTTCCCAGCAATTTTCTATATCGCAATTCCTGATTTTACGCCGGTGACGGCGACAAACACGTTGTTAGTGATTTTTATTTCTGTATGTTTATAGAAGGTTTGAGCTCTTTTTCTGAGAATGTTTTACACCTAATAAAAACGAGTTTTTGAATCATACTCCATGTCTCACGGAGCTGAGAGCTGTGTACTGTTGTAACAGCCGACCTAGAGCACATTTTGCCCCATTCCATTACGTTCTCGCTTCACTTCGCCTCCTCCGGCTCAGGTAGACCACATTCAACTAGGTCTGCATGTCGGAGCTGCAATGTGCATCACTTTGCTGACCGGCATTCATGCATGCCTCGGACTGCACGCCCCTTCATGTTAGGCGCAGCCGAAAGTGGCGAAGCTTGCGCCTAACATCGCATCCCTGCGTCCGACAGGGGATTCGAAACGGTGAGCCGCAGTTTTCGCCAGAAAACAGGCGCAACTCCCGATCATACATGTCGCCCTATGTTTTTATGGTCAATATTCAAGAATACGTATTTATTTTTCCATTAGTGGTGTTATATAGTTTTTTTGGGAGATAAATTGACATTTTCATTGTTTCTAAGTCTGGGTACATAAGAGTTTTCACTTTTTATTCCATTTTTAGAGAACATGATGAACAGGGTGAGCAGGCTTTCTGAACAGGGTGAACAGGGTGAGCAGGCTTTCTGAACAGCGAGAACAGGGTGAACAGGGTTTCTGGAGCGTAATAATATAACAAGTTATAGTGACTAGAATTTTGGAGAAGGGGCGTTGATCCAGGAATTTATTCTGATTACCAAATTGGAGTCAGGAAGGAATTTTTTTTCCCTAAAATGAGAATGGGCTTCTACCTCATTGGGGATTTTGCCTCTGGATCAACACTTAAGCACAATAGGCTGTACTGGATGGACATCTGTCTTTTTATGGCCTTAAAAACTATGTAACTATGTTACTAATTCAAAGATGGCATCCTCTTGATGCCTCTTCTTACTCAAGAGGGCTCATGCTCTATGCAGTACAGACCTTGCTAAAGTAACAATTTCAATTTGCTTGATTAAAACCAACAAATATACACTGTTGGTATCTATTGTTACATAATTTTCCCCCTGCATTGTTATAGTATCTTATTTATAATAAGTTAACTTTGGTAAATGATAAAAAGGAGGTATGTAGGAGAAGACCAGATAGACGAAAGGTATTTTGGGCTTAGATCGGTTGTACGGATGTGTTCCATACTGTTCAAAGCTTTGTATTGCCCAGATGTGTATGTAATACAGATAACCTAGCCTTATTTCACACTTTCTCCTAACTTAGTAGGTTAGTACTTATTGTGAAAAACAGCATAGGATCATATTTATATACTATATAGCACTTTTTAGCCAATTCTAAACAGCGTGCACATTTTGGTAATAGTTGCCACAGTTAATTTATGCTTAGAACTTGGGGAACTTGAATTGTTATGGTTCCCATTTGAAGATTTAATCACAGAGCATAATGATTCAACAGATGCCTCATTACAGTAATAGTTACAGTTCCCCACAAGCAGGGCAATTCAACTTGATGACTTCTGGTCACACTAGAACCTTATGGAACACAACTCAAGCAAGCATTTACACCAAAAACCTTTCACTCTGTATATGTTACTTTTCACTTTACAGAGTTCATTCTACACCATTAACTCAACTTCACTCACAACAATGGCAACTCTTAACATCACACATTACATTGCAACCTTACCAGCCATAAAAATATAAAGTAAGAGGCTGTCACGATCTGCAACTTCCTTTGCCTCCCCTCTGACACCAATTTCCTTTTTAATCCTGGTAATTGAAATCTGACTTTTGCTCTGTCTGCTTTTACCATTCAGCACTGCAATAGTTAACACCTGCTTCTGAGCAGTCCATCAAGGTGTAGCTCATCACCTGCCTGGTTGAGCTATAAAATCCAGCTATTTTCACCTGTCTGAGCCTGAGCACCTTTTCTGTATTCTAGGGTATATTGCACTAAGGTTCAAGCCCCCTGTGATTCCAATATTCTGTTTTCCTGTGACCCTAGCTCTAAATTTGTTGCCTGTATGGTTTGACCTTTGCCCGTCTGCTGGTCCTGCTTCTGCATCAGCCCTTGGTTTTGATGCTTGGGTCCTGGTTTGCTAATACCCTTGTCCCTCCTGCTATTTGCTACCCTGCATTGGTCTCCTGGTATGTTCATTTCATCCTGAGTCCGCTGTGCCCGGTGTGTTCTGTCTGCTGCTCTGGAGTCCGCTGTGCCTGATGTATTCAATCTGCTGGTCCTAATTCCGCTGTTCAGAGTGAGTGACACCTGCTGGTCCAGAGTTTGCTGTGTCCAGTGTGTTCAGCCTGCTGATCCAAAGTATGTTTTCCCAGTGAGTGAGATCTGCTGGTCCAGAGTCCTCTTTGTGCTGTCTGCTGATCCGGAGTCCACTGTTCCTGGTGTGTTCTTTTTGCTGGTCCAGAGTCCACTGTGCGTAGTGTGTTTCACCTGCTGGTCGGGACTCGGGAGTCTATTGTTCCTGGTGTCTACCGCTTACTGGTCCAGAACTTGCTGCTCTGGTGTCTGCCATTCCAGTGTCCTGAACCCACACCTCACATTCCAGGCCCCAGTTGGTCAGGTAACTGCCACTCATCCTAAGGATCCCCTCATCTTCTTCAAGAGACATTTGAAGGACTGCCTGTATATTCTGTTCTTGCGTAATAAAGTCAATTGGAATGTTAAAGAGGTTCACTGCCACTTGCAGCCCTGATCTCATAAGCCCTTCTACTAATGAGCCCCTGGACTGACGTATGTTAATTATTGATTCATCAGGCAAACATAACAAATTTCGACAGCAAAATCTCTATTTGCTTCATGTTACCCTTTCAACATCTATCAATAGAAAAGACAGGCACCTTTATTTCAGAGGTTCATCACAATGCACCAGGTAATTCTTTCTATAGTGTCTCCACAAACCCTATGACTTACTCACTTCCAGCCCACCTAATCCTTCAATGGACAAGCCTACAGATGCAAGTGCATAAGGCCTCTTTGGCCTCTACACTAGTATGTCCCAATGGAAAAAGCCATGTCTAACAGTTTAGGTCTATATGTTTTTCCAGGCACTTCCCATGTTTTCCTCTCTGACAGCCAAACCACTTCTTTTAGTGACCACCTCCACTTTCTTCTTACACCACCATTGTGGTGCAGTACACCAGTACTAAATGGCAATAACTTTACCAGCATTTTATGCTGACAAAACTCATTCTGCCACAGCCTAGTACTCCTAAGTGCATCAAACTGATAAGGTGCTGGGGTGGTGCAGAAGAAAGCACAATATAACATGCACATCTCACATAAAGCATGTGATGCCTGCACAGTATACACTCAGTGTGCATAACTGTAAAAACACATGCAAATACACTATTATTGTGATAATAGTTTGTGCTTCAGATCACGACCACCCTGTGGCATTGCTAGTATTTTGAAGTTGAATGTAATGCCATATCTAGTAGGCTTACCAAAAGGGGTTACCCATCATGGACCCTTAACCGGGCTTCTAATATAGTACGGAACAAAAATAGGGAACATCTTCTTCTCCATAAAAAGTCAAAAAAAATTGAAGAGAGACAACACCAACAATAATATCCTTGTGTTAGACTACAACACTCAATTTCAAAAAATTAAAAATATGGTCTTGAAACTAGTGTTGAGCGATTATTATCGACAAAGTTGAAATCGGTACAGTTTTTATGGTGATCGGATTTTTTAGATCATGCGATAATTTAGGTTAAAATCTGTGCATCATCTATTAAGATCGCGCCTTTTTCGGCGCTTCCTGTAATTTTGGCGGCCAGCAAATCAGATTACAGAATAGAGCAGGGTGAGATGTGTGTGCGACGTCATGACTGGGATGTGTATGGTTGCGATTGGCTGGAAAAATCACATGACCTCGTTTTACATAGAACAGCGTTTCCTGTTCAGCCTCAGTGTCTCTCAGCGTCTCAGAGCAGAAGGACGTGCGCTCTGCTTGTGTCCAAACAGCTCAGCGAAATTATTATATTTCTTCACAGAGAAACCTCTACTATTAGCTGTGATCCTTACAATTTAGTTAGATTAGAGATTAGAAGATTTTATATAGTTAGGTAGAGAATTTTAAAGGAGCATCTACCGCTGTAAAGTCACGGGGGGAGCGGAGGGGGGGGCCCCCCGCGGGCGAACACAGACAAGCTCTATAAAGAATACTGGATAAAGTTCACCAAGACTTAGTGTAGACATTGCAATAGCTTTATTATTAACAGTTTTCTATTGAAATATTTCCTGGATATTGGGCAGCCTGAACGTATAGGATACACATCTTTTCTAGTAACTGCAGGTCTCTTTGTTAGGTGCAAAACTCCACTTTTATTATCAGTATACATTTCAGATAGGTGTTCATTTTCAATTTTGCCCATTCCACCTTTGTTGATATATCCACCTTGTACTTAAATTAGAATCCAGCAAGTCAGCACAGGTTGATAGGTGCCAAAAAATACCTTGTAATATCCGAATACATTACAGATACGTGTTTTTTGACTTTGGTGCACTACAGCTTTGTTCATTGAGGCACCTTGCACTTAAATGTGAATACTGCAATTTTTTTTTCACCGAAGGTTAATTGATAGGTGCCAAAAAATACCTTTTATTATCCGAATACATTACAGATACGTGTTTTTGGCACTTTTGCCCAGTCCAGATTTGTTGATAGAGCCACCTTGCAGTTAAATTTGAATCCAGCAATTGTGTAGTGTGAGACAGTGACAGGCGACGTTGTGGAAGGAAGATACGTTTCCCCTAGAATGCTCTCATATGTGACTATAGGGAGCGCATGGACAGATGTGTGTCACCGAGTGGCCTGGACTCGGTGAAGGGAGAGCCGACAGTCCTGTGTGTCAGTAGCACTATGCTGCTGACATGTGTTTTAGAAGCGGTTCCAATCCGCTTGTGTCCGGGTCGGCTTTTCCTGGAGTGGCCAAAGAGCTGGGTGGGTGGCCACTCCCACGCCCCAGGTGAGGCGGGGCTCAGGCCTATAAAGCCTGGGTCTGCAGGCCTGTCATGGCTGCTGGTGGAATACTACAAGCCACATGGTAAGCAGCCCTGTTACTCTGTATATTGGTCTCTGTACAAGAGGCACTGAGTGTGTCTCTGGTGTAGTAAGGGACGTTACTGTTTAGTTAGAGCTCAGTTGAGCAGGATTTTGTTTTGTATGTTTTGCCTGACATTAAGGCTGTGTTCTTTTGTTGCCATTTCTAATAAACCCAGGCATAGCCTGGACTTGGACTTTTTATGCTGTGTCCCTGTCTCTGTCTGGCAAATCCCAGGCTGCTACCTGAACGCTGAGGCTAACCCCCACATATGGTGCTTCGGATGCGGGCACGCAGACGTTTAAAGAGACATACACACGTTTAATGGACCTTGTCTGCAATTGTTGCTAAGGGCAACGGCCAGTGTAAAAGTCCTTGGATAACGCTCAACTCTATGTCCTGGGTGAAAGCTGCAGCTGCGCAGCAATCAGAGACCACCTGGATGGATGAACTTTTAAAACAGCTTATCCAGGCAAACAGTAGCCTTCAGCTGATGACAGCGAACCAGCAGAAGGTATATGAGGAGGCCATGAGGGCCCAAGCCGAAACCAATGCCCTGCTCATAGAAGCAAACCGTCTCGCCTTAAAGGAGCAGCAACACATTAATAAGCAGCTCCAAGAGCAGGTCCTTGCCGGTGGCGCAAAATGTGCAGAGGACACCAAGCTCGCTTACCACCACCCGTGCTGCCGTGCAGTCTTCCCTGCAGAAAATGACGCGTACAGATGACGTTGAGGCCTACCTACGGGTCTATGAAAGAGTGGCCGAGCAAGAGAAGCTACCGATGGCTCAGTGGGCTGAAGTGCTGGCGCCTTTCCTAACTGGGGAGCCGCAGAAGGCGTATTTCGACCTCAGTGAGCAAGACGCCAAGGACTATCTGAAGTTAAAAGGCGAGATCCTAGCTCGCTTGGGAGTCAACACGAATGTGCGAGCCCGACGGGTGCACATCTGGGCTTTTTCTGACCATCTTCCCGCGCGCTCTCAGATGTACGACCTGATCCACTTGGTGAAAAAATGGCTACAACCCGAGGATTCTACACCTGCACAAATAGTGGAAAGAGTCGTCTTGGACAAGTTCTTCTGTTCCTTGCCTCCTGGGATCCAGCGCTGGGTTGGACAAGGCGACCCCAAAGATGCGGAGCAGCTGGTTAACCTGGTTGAAAGGTACAAAGCCACCGGGGACTTGCTTCAAGCAGCCTCCCCGGGACGCTCCAAGCCCAGGGACCGCGCCTCGTCCGGAACATCTGGTAAGACTGTCCCATATATAAGGGGGGTGAGAAGTGTCCCAAAGGGTGGTGGCTCAGAGGGGGATCTCTTGGGAAGGAAAAGGACTCAAATGGACAGCCTGGTCCAGGAAAGAGTCTCAAGGAGACTGGGGCCGCATACTGTGCTGGCGGTGTCACGGACCTGGGCATGTTGCCGCCAACTGTCTCCTTACAGTTGAGCCGATGGAGTGTGACACAGCTAGGCGGAGGTCGTTATTTGCCCGGCCAGTGTGCTCTGCAGAGACTGAGTCAGTGACTGATCGGCAGCTGTGTGTCATCTAAAAGTGAATGACTATCCGGTAACGGCTCTCCTGGACCAGGGAGTCTGGTCACACTGGTGCACGCCAGTCTGATTGACCCTACGTCACTCACTGGACGCGTGGTAGGGGTCCTGTGCATCCATGGGGACACAAAGGAGTACCCAACTGCCCTACTCAAACTCTAGACTCCTTGCGGTGTTGCCTCACATGAGGTGGGCGTGGTCAGGACCCTCATGCATATGGTGATCCTAGGGAGAGACTTCCCCCTATTCTGGGACTTGTGGCAAAAACATGTCACAGATGCGGTAACTATTGATAATGAGGTTGACATATACCATGTGTACCAGAACCTTATGACCCTGATTCCAGGGTTCCAGCAGTAGGGGTGACCACTGAGAATAGTGATAATTTTCCCCTAACTGTGATGGCGGGTGAAATGGAGGAACGGGAGGAAATGTCTACTGTGCCGGACTTAGAGGTCTCCCGGGATAATTTTGGGACTGCTCAACTCACAGATCCCACCCTGGTACAAGCCAGAGAGAATGTGAAAGTCATAAATGGGGAGCCTCAATACCCAGGGGCCGATACAGTGTTTCCACACATGGCAGTCAACCAAGAGCTGTTATACCAGGTTGACAAGGTTCGGGGGGAGGTTGTGGAACAATTGGTGGTACCCAAGCCATATCGGAGAATGGTGTTAGACCTCTCCCATAAGCATGCGTTAGGGGGCCATTTGGGTACGGAAAAGACCAAAGAGCGCATTCTTCAAAGGTTTTATTGGCCAGGGGTGCACACTGACGTAAAGCGGTACTGTGAATCCTGCCCCGAGTGCCAGTTAACGGCTCCGATGCCCCATTTCCGTAGCCCCCTGGTGCCATTGCCCATCATAGAGGTACCCTTTGAAAGAATAGCGATGGATCTAGTGGGCCCACTGGTGAAGTCTGCAAGGGGCTATCAGTACATATTGGTGGTGCTAGACTACGCCACCCGGTACCCAGAGGCTGTTCCCTTACGTAATACATCATCTAAAAGTATTGCAAGGGAGCTGTTCTACATGTTCTCCCGGACTGGTATACCAAAAGAGATCCTAACTGACCAGGGAACCCCTTTTATGTCAAGGGTTATGAAAGAATTGTGCAAATTATTAGACATCAAACATCTGCACACATCTGTATATCACCCACAAACAGATGGTTTGGTTGAAAGGTTCAACAAGACACTAAAGAGCATGTTAAAGAAGGTGGTTAGTAAGGATGGGAAGGACTGGGACTGTCTTCTGCCATACCTAATGTTCTCAGTCCGGGAAGTTCCACAGTCATCCACAGGTTTCTCCCCGTTTGAGTTAGTCTATGGTAGACATCCACGGGGCCTTCTAGATATAGCTAAAGAAACTTGGGAGCACGAGTCCACCCCCTACAAGAGTGTTATTGAACACATTTCCCTTATGCAGGATCGTATTGCTGCAGTCATGCCCATAGTTAGGGAACATTTACAGCAGGCCCAGGAAGCCCAAAGACGGGTGTATAATAGGTCTGCCAAGATGAGGACCTTCAACCCAGGTGATCAGGTTCTAGTGTTAGTGCCCACCTTGGAAAGTAAATTTTTAGCAAAATGGCAGGGACCGTATGAGATAATTGAAAAGGTCGGGGAAGTAAATTATAGAGTATATCAGCCGGGCAAAAGAAAACCAGAACAACTGTATCATGTAAATTTAATTAAACCGTGGAAAGATAGGGAGACCCTGACAGCTGTAAGTACCCCCCAGAGGGTTTCAGAGGTGCGTATATCAGAGTCCCTGTCCAAGTCCCAGAAACAGGAAACCCTTGAATTCGTTCAGAGAAATAAGGATGTGTTCTCTGAGTTACCTGGGCGCACGAAAGTGATAGAACATGACATTGTCACCGAACCGGGAGTAAAGGTTCATCTGAAACCGTACCGGGTCCCAGAAGCTCGTAGACGGGCCATATCAGAGGAGGTCAAAAAAATGTTGGACCTCGGAGTAATTGAGGAGTCCAGAAGTGAGTGGTCCAGCCCTATCGTGCTGATACCAAAGCCTGATGGCTCATTACGCTTCTGTAATGACTTCAGGAAGTTAAATGAGGTCTCAAAGTTCGATGCGTACCCAGAGTAGATGAGTTGATTGAGAGGCTAGGTCAGGCCAGATACTTCTCTACTCTTGACCTCACTAAAGGTTATTGGCAGGTACCCCTTACCAAAAGGGCCAAAGAAAAGACCGCTTTTGCCACCCCAGATGGTCTGTTTCAGTACGTCTGCTTACCGTTTGGGTTGCATGGGGCTCCAGCAACCTTCCAGAGGCTAATGGATATACTTCTCAAGCCCCATCGTCGTTATGCTTCAGCGTATCTCGACGACATAATTATCTTTAGTGAGGACTGGGACAGCCATCTATCTAAGGTACAGGCTGTGCTTGATTCGCTTAGAGAAGCAGGGCTTACAGCAAATCCAAAAAAGTGTGCCTTAGGTCTGGAAGAAGCCCGGTACCTGGGGTATGTAATTGGTAGGGGTATAATAAAACCACAAGTCAATAAAGTAGAGGCTATACAAGGCTGGCCACAACCTACTACAAAGAAGCAAGTAAGGGCTTTTTTAGGTATTGTAGGGTATTATCGAAGATCATTTCCAAACTTTGCTAGCATAGCCGCTCCATCTCACAGACCTGACAAGACACAGTAGGTCATTATGGTTACCTGGGCCCAGAAGCGGAACGGGCATTTCAAAAGTTAAAGATGGCCCTGGGTAAACAGCCAGTCCTAGTCACCCCTAACTTTAAAGAGGAGTTTATTGTGCAGACCGATGCGTCTGACGTGGGGCTAGGTGCAGTACTTTCCCAGCAGGTGGATGGAGAAGAGCACCCCATCACATATCTAAGTAGAAAGCTCACGCCGCCTGAGCGTAACTATAGTATTGTTGAGCGGGAGTGCTTGGCCATCAAGTGGGCCCTCGAGTCCCTCAAATATTACCTACTGGGAAGACACTTTAGGTTAATTACGGACCATTCGCCACTAACCTGGATGTCCCAGGCAAAAGAGAAAAATGCAAGAGTCACAAGGTGGTTCTTGACATTTACAGAATTTTTAGCTTTTCCGTGGATACATAGGGCTGGACAACTACAGGGCAATGCTGACGCATTATCAAGAGTCCACTGTTTCATGGCTAAAAGTGTCCGACCCCACAGGCTCGAACAGAGGGGGAGGGTATGTGAGACAGTGACAGGCGACGTTGTGGAAGGAAGATATGTTTCCCCTGAAACGCTCTCATATGTGACTATAGGGAGCGCATGGACAGATGCGTGTCACCGAGTGGCCTGGACTCGGTGAAGGGAGAGCCGACAGTCCTGTGTGTCAGTAGCACTATGCTGCTGACATGTGTTTTAGAAGCGGTTCCAATCCGCTTGTGTCTGGGTCGGCTTTTCCGGGAGTGGCCAAAGAGCTGGGTGGGTGGCCACTCCCACTCCCAGGTGAGGCGGGGCTCAGGCCTATAAAGCCTGGGTCTGCAGGCCTGTCATGGCTGCTGGTGGAATACTACAAGCCACATGGTAAGCAGCCCTGTTACTCTGTATATTGGTCCCTGTACAAGAGGCACTGAGTGTGTCTCTGGTGTAGTCAGGGCCATTACTGTTTAGTTAGAGCTCAGCAGAGCAGGATTTTGTTTTGTATGTTTTGCCTGACATTAAGGCTGTGTTGTTTTGTTGCCATTCTAATAAACCCAGGCATAGCCTGGACTTGGACTTTTTATGCTGTGTCCCTGTCTCTGTCTGCCAAATCCCAGGCTGCTACCTGAACGCTGAGGCTAACCCCCACAGTAGTTACCACAGGTGAATTGATAGGTGCCAAAAAATACCTTTTATTATCCGAATACATTACAGATACGTGTTTTTTTACTTTGGTGCAATACAGCTTTGTTCATTGAGGCACCTTGCACTTAAATGTGAATACTGCAATTTTTTAGTCACCACAGGTGAATTGATAGGTGCCAAAAAAATACCTTTTATTATCCGAATACATTACAGATACGTGTTTTTGGCACTTTTGCCCAGTCCAGATTTGTTGATAGAGCCACCTTGCAGTTAAATTTCAATCCAGCAATTGTGTAGTTACCACAGGTGAATTGATAGGTGCCAAAAAATACCTTTTATTATCCGAATACATTACAGATACGTGTTTTTTGACTTTGGTGAAATACAGCTTTTTTCATTTAGGCAACTTGCACTAATGTGAATACTGCAATTTTTTAGTCACCACAGGTGAATTTATGGGTGCCAAAAAAATACCTTTCATTATCCGAATACATTTCAGATACGTGTGTTTTCACTTTGGCGCAGGCCAGCTTTGTTGATTTGGGATAGACCCTACTTTCCCCCTTTTTAATATTTGAATCCACAATTTTGATTTGGGGGGATTTGAGAATAGCTGGTTTTGGGCCCCCTTTTAAGAGATTTTCCCAAAAACTCTTCCATCCCTTTCTCAAATTTGTTTTATTTCAAAATTTTTGGAGAAAAATTTCGGGTTTTTTTAAACCCGGGGCAAAAAGGGGGGTGGGAAACATGGGGTAGAGGGTAGGGGGAAGGTGCCCCCTTTAAGTGCGGGCGCCCAACACGCATGCCGGGCGGATATCATTTTCCCGGGCCCGTCGGGCCCTTCACCCGGCTGGGTCGGGGCCCCTGTAATTTTCAGAAACGAACAGCGTTCCCCAACTGCCCCCTTCAGTGGTTAATGCAACCTGCATCCGCAGTCTTTCCTCCTCGTCCTCCCATCAGGGCCCAAAAAGATGTCGTCTCAGAAATCACCAGCATCCGCCCAAACATGAACCACCCCAAATGCAATTTGTGAAACCCACCACTTTTGGGATAATCCATTTTCTGAAAAACCTCTTTTTGGATGACAAAATGGGTTTGGGGTCAGAAGCAGGGTTAAAAAAAGATCAAGGGGGCCAAAGAGGATGATTTTCCTCTGTTTTCTGACGCCCAGTTACGATGCCATCAAAGGAGGAGAAGGAACCCGGGGCCCAAATCGGCAAAAACCCCCGGGGGGTCGGCAACCCCCTTGCAGCCCCTCTTGTTTGTAGACCGCACCCTCCTGGATGCAGAATGTCAGGCCCGACGAAGTCCCCTTTGTGTTTGAAAATAGCGACTTTTGCGGACCCAAACCCTCGGCCCTTTTCAGAAAATTTTTGTTGAAAGCGCCTTTATAAACTGGACGAGGAGGAAGACGGGGGGTAGGGGGTTCATTTACGGGTTCCCCCCTAAAAAGGGGGGAAGGGGGTCGCAAAAGTTCCCGTGATATGAACCCGCCACCAGGGTTCGGCGCGCCCCGCTCCTCGTTTAATCGTTTTTCAAAAAGGTCCGGGCCCCTCCCCCAAGCCGGGGTCTTTTTTGACCAAACCCTCTGTTTCCCCCCAGCGATGTCATTCCCCCTTTTGCCAAAAACGCATAAGAAAGAGGCAAGAACCTTAGGTGGTTAACCCCCACCAAATGTCTAGTAAAATGAGCGAATGCAGGGTTTTGGGAAAATGGAGGCAACACATGGAAAAAAAAAAGGCCAGACCGACCCCGGGGCCTCCAACCATTTTGTCCACCCCTCTGCCCTCCGCCTCCTCCGCCGCCCCCCAAGCTTTTCCCCTCACCCCTGCCCATGTCTTCAGGTCATATCAATCAGCCCCCCGCTTCCCCCCCTCCACCGTCGGCCCCCGAGTCCCACCCAGCCACCCAGGACCCACCCAACCCCCTTCTCCTTCCCCCATTTTTGATGACCTCACCCCTTTACAGGGGGGCCCCAGTTAGCACCCCACCCCCTTCCCCTTCTTCCGGGTTTTTGGGACCCAAAAAAAGAAACATTTTAACCCCAAAACCTTTCCCAAACCCAAAAACCCTTTGAAAGTGGGCCCATTGCCAGGTTTTTTTGGCCCTTGGGAAAATTTTTCCCTTTCCGCTGGGGGAACCACAGAGGGGTTTCCCCGCCACTTCAGGGGCCCTTTCCTCCCCCCCAAAAACCGATGCCGAGCAGGCATTTTTTGCCAAAAAAAACCCCGCCCCGGGCCCCGGGCCATCCACGGTAATCAAAATTTTTTAAAAGCGCTTTGTCTCCCATCTGTGCCCGGAAAAGTCCATTGACCACCGCACATGGACTAGAAAGCAGGGAAAAGGCCGCATATCTTTTGGGAAAAGCTCCTGGGTGAGCTGGGTGGATGTCCCGGGGGGGTGAGGGGTGACTTTTCGGGCTCGGCGCCGCTCTTCAAAACCCCCGGGGAAAGGGGTTTTGGGGGTTTTTTTCCCCCCCCCCAAAGGCCCTCGGGGTGGCATCACGGCCCAGAAAAACCGGGCCCGTGTTAAAAATTAAAAATCTTTTCTTGGAGACCGCCCACACACAGGTCAGGGCTGTGGACGGCTCTCCGCAACGGGGACCGAGCGCTGGCTGGGTGCAAGAAACCTTTATTTCGGAAATGGGGGGGTGTGCGAAAAATTGGGGGGGAAAAAATCTGTTTGGGCCGGCCCTTTAAAGATCGGAAGGGTGGACAAAACCCCTTTGCCTGGCACATGTCATAAACCCTTGTCGCCCAAAAATTTTTCTAAAGGTCCCGGGGGTTTCGGGAAATCCCTGTGGGGAAAGGCTCGAATTTCAAATTTCCCGCACTACCCCCCCGGTTCCCCACCCGGGCTTCGCCCGCCTGGCTGCGTTTGCAGCGTCAGTTTGGGCCCCCCCCCACAACCGTCTCATTTTTTGACGTGGCAACAGGCTGGAATTCCACCCTCCACATGCTCCGGCGATTGGGGCAGCAGCGAAATTCCCCATTAGCAGTACGAAGTGACACAGGGCCCGGGGAAAAGCAGCGGTGCGGACCCCGGGGTTGAGCCCCGGGGAGGGGAAAGGGCAGGGGGAAAAAGTTTTTCTGCACCATCCTTGCCAGTTTTGAAGAAGCCACCAAAATGGTCGTGCAAACAATGCCCTTGCCAGCATGACATTGGGGTAAACTTCTTTCCCTGGAACGATCGTTGGACACTCTGAAACAAAAACCCCCGCCGCGAGGGGTTGGGAGACGGAACACAGATGCGGCCCAAGGAGCCTTTCTTTTCCGTCAAATCCAAAAGGGGCCCCCCCGTTTCAAATTTAAAATCGGTCTTCATTGGGAAAGGGGTTTTGGGGTTTCCCAGGGGTTTAGTAAAGGTGGGGGGGGCATCACCCTTTTGGGGGTGCATCATTCGGGAAAGTCAGGGCTTTTGTTAAAAGCGGGCCCTGGGGGCCAGGGGTAGGGAAGGGGGGAGGAGGGGAGGAGGGTATTCCTAGACCCCGGTTTTTTTTACCCAACGCCCCCTCCCTTTGGGAAAGGGGTTTGGCCGGGTTTTGGGGGCGGGGGGGAGGAAATGGGGAAGATCGGGTTTGCCTAGTCCCCCCTCAAACCCAGGGTTTGGGGAAAATCAAGGCCCCACCCTCTCCCATGATTTTGTTTTGGATCCCTTTTCCCTCAAAATGATCCTCGCTTTAAAAGGCCATAAAAATGAAAACAGTACGGGTGGAAAACCCTCCGGGAATCCCCGTAAAAAACAAACTCAGCATTTTCCTCCCAAACCCACCCAAAATTTGAGAGTAAAATGCGGGAAAATGGAGAAATTGCTGATTGTTTTCAAACTGGAGAAATCTGTTGCGTCGTTTTCCGTTCCCCAAATGTCACGGGGGGAACAACATACAAAGAGACACAGTAGAGTCCCAAAGTACGTAGGGGCCCACCACAGGGCAAGGGGGCCCCAGAAGCCAAAGGGGGGACCTCGGGCCAATTTTTAATTTACCACCTCACCAACGCTGCAATCCCAGGGCAAAACATCCAAACCCCAGAGACACCTTAAGATCAGGGTGCACGACTATCTGCGTCCTCAACACCGATTTTTTTTGTATTTTTTCCCCGGAAACCCAAAATAGATTTCCCCTGGGTACCCAAAAAGGGCGAATGGCCGAGCGGTTTCGTCACGCCTTTAGAGGGGGTTTTCCTGCCCACCCACCCCGCGTCAAAACCACGCCGGAACCCTTTTCAGCCCAGCTGGAGGGAGTCATTACGGGAAAAAACCTTTCCGGCTTTCCACAGTAATGTGGATCGTTTGACTTTCATAAAGATGAATCAGGCATGGGTTTCCTTGTTGATGTTGTGGCCCCCAATTTTTCCGGGGTAAACCGTTTATTTTCCCCGGTTACTTCACTTTTCCCTTTTTTCAAACAGAAAGGTTTAAACCCCCTTTTAAAAATGTTTTTTTTAAAAAAGTTCTTTTTTTACTGAAATTTTTTTATTCTTTTTTCCCAACTTTTTATTTTCCCGGGTTTTTGGGGGAGGGCGGGAAAAAAGACCCCAAAGGGTTTTCATGAAAAACCCCATTTTTCCTTTTTTACTAAATATTTTTTTTGGGTTTTTTCCCCATTTTTCAAGGGTTTTTTGAGGGTCATGTTGCGTGAGATACAGCTTTTAATTAGGGTTCCTTTGGAAAGAAATGGGGGCTTTTTTAAGTCCCAAAATTCTCGCTCCCCTTTTTTTAAAAACAGGGGCCCCGGAGAAGTCATTTTTATAATTTTTTGGGTCATACTCCCTTTGAAATGCCCCAAATATACAGGTCATATTATAAAAAAAATTTTGGGTTCTAACAGACATTTTTCTTCACATTTTTCCCCAAAATGGCCCCCAAGGGTCTGGGTTTGAATTTTTTTGGGGGCAAATTTTTCTTTGAAATTTCCCGCTATACTAAGGTCCATATTAAAATTTTTGTTTCTAAAGACATTTGGGTTCCCTTACAAATTTTCAAGAGGGGGCCCCCCAAGGGGGATGGTGCTTTTCAAAAAAGGAAAAGGTAGGACACTGTTAATGGACACAAAATTCAAAAACTTGTTTTTTTCAAATCTTTAACTACTACCCAAACCCCGTATTGAGACAACCCCATTTTAAAACAATTTAAAAAAAAAGAAAAAAAAGCATGGTGGGATTCCCATTTTATTTTAAAAATGTGTTTTCTAGAATTTTAAGAAAATAAAAAACTTGCAGTAAAAATGCTGGTTTAAAAAAAATTCCCCCTGAAAAGTCAAGGGAGGGGGGGAAAAGGAAAAAATTGACCAGAGTAGGTTAAATTTAAGGAAAATGGAAATAAGGGAGGGCCAAAGGACAAGGGAAAAAAGTCAGAGACAAAATTTTCCCCCAGCACATTGGGGTAAAATTTAGAAAAAGAATGCCCGAAAAAGGGGCCCTTTTGTAACAGGAGCGTTAACCACCAGAATTTTTCCCAAATGAAGCTCAATTGGTCCGCCTCAAAACCAAAGGGGGAAGGGCCCACCCATTTTTTACTGTGTAAATGGGAAGGTGGGGTTCTCACACTTCCGCTTCCCGCCTCTGCTTCAGCAAAGACAGTTTTTTTGTTGCCCGTCCCTCAGGGCATTTTAACCTGGGGTTAATAAAATTTACGGACGCCACCTGGGTCTTTACCCCACCCACTGTAACTCCGGCCCTGGGGCTGCGTGGCACAGGACAGGTATAGTCAATGTCCGTTTAACAAAAAAGGTGGGTTTTAAAGACTCCTTTTTTCCTGCCCCTTTTTAATCTGGAGTCAGACAGGTTTAAGGGGCATGCCCGCGGTCCCCGGACAGGGTTTGGGCAATGTTCCCGTTCAAACCCAAAAAGGTGGTTGAAAAGGGCTCCCTTTTTTCCCGCACTTTTTTTAAACCCCGGGGGGCAGACTGGTTTTTAAAGGTTTATTTCTGTGGCCCAGGCGGGGACAGTAAAAATGTTTCCCGTTTTAACTAAAAATGGTGGTTGAAAGACTCCTTTTTTTCCCCGGCACTTTTTAATCTGGGGGGGCATGCAGGTTTTTGGGGGCATGCTGCCCTTTTCCGGACCAGGGATATTTTAAAAATCCAGTTCAAGTAAAAAAGGGTTCAAATCAACTGCCTTCTGGCACTTATTAATTTGTGGGGGAAAGCGGGTTTTAAGGGCATCTGTGGTACAAGCAGGGATATAATGGGTGTGGACTTTTTTTCTGTGGCCCTTTTTTAGCCTAAGTGTTTTTGCCTAAATGTAGCAGGAACCTTTGGAAATGTTGTGGCCCGTTTAATTTTCCCAACTTCTCCAGCCCTGTTTGGGTGTAAGAATGAAGGTGTTGTTGCTCTCCCATAGACTTTAAATGGTCTTTCGCTCATAATCGACTGCTCACTATCGAAAAACTTATCGATGGTGGCCCGACTATCGACTATCGTCCGATGTCGATAGCCAACGTAATCGCTCAACACTACTTGAAACACATTCATATTTTATGCGAGGATCCCGTTTTAAATGAGATTCTATCAGATAGTTGGCGAGTAGTATCTCGCAAATCTAAGACCATTGGTAGTTTGTTAGCTCCCATTTCTAGTGTTCCACAGCAATCCAAGCCAAATTGGTTAAAATATAAAGGGTTCTATAGATGTGGTTCTAACCCCTGCAGGGTCTGTGGTTTTGTCACCACAGGCAAGATTTTTCATGATAAACAACATACTAAGGCTTACAATATCCAAAATTACATCAATTGTAACTCACATCATGTGGTGTATTTGGCTACTTGCACTGAGTGCAACCTGCAGTATGTGGGTAGCACCAACAGAAGGCTTAAGACACGCATCCTCGAACATCTCAATGACATCACTAATGCATCTACACCAATAGATCCCATCTCCATTACATTTCAGAGACGTACAGGGAGGCAACTGTGATAATTTCACAGTCATGGGCATAGATATAGTCAAAAAGCCTGGTCGTGGTGGTGATATTTAAACATATTCTTCATGATAGGGGGGCCTTTTGGATTTGTGTCTTGGACACTGCTGCTCCTTCTGGCCTTAACTCAAAGAATGAATGGATGTTTCATATTTAATGATTCGAGTAGCAAGGATCAGGAGTGTATAAGTGGAATGTATCATGTTTTTCATGTATTAATTACATTTTCTGGATCTTTCATCTTCCCGTTAATAATGTAGGTAGGCTGCTGAATATTTATTGGAATAGAAAAAGCAGCATAGGAATCTACAGGGAATACTGATCATTATTATATCTAGTATATTATCATATTATCATGCAATCATATTGTATTTCTGTCCTTGCATTCAGGTCTTTGATATATTTCATTTTATTTCGTGTTGTTTTTATTATTCTCACCGCTTCCGCTCGTTTCTCTTTCTCCCTTTCCTTTTCCACTTAATAGTGGATGGAAATTGGCTGTTCCTTTATTGGATTGCCAGAGCTTGTTTCTGGGCCCGGGCTCCAGATAGCGCCGTTGGTTGCCATGTCGCGGCCTACGTCACTTCCTGGATACGTCCGATGTTGTCGGGCTAGTTGCCAGATAGGATACTCATGTGTTTCCGGTGGCGTTCCGGAAGCCGGTGTATCCGCTATGGGACGGAGGAACGGGCGAAAGCAGGTGAGTCTAGTTGGCAGCGTTTACTTTCTGGTATCTAAGGACTCTTATATCAATACTATTCATGCCATGATTAAGGGTGGTTCAGCCCCCTGAAACGCGTCGGCGTTCAAGGGTTTCTTCTGTCTGTCATGCCATCACGGGTTACTCTGCATTCTATGTAATTACAATAAAGGTGATATTTTTTATTCATTGGCACCGCTGTATCATCTACTTTATGCTTCACTGAATACTTACGGACTGCTCTGACCGGGATACGTGCGGAAGCCCATACGGGATACGGTGAGCTGGTTAATTTTTTTGTTTTTGCTCTATATTTGCTATCAGAGCTAGGACCATGCTCACTGTACCTTTTGATTTGTATGAACTATTACCTACAAGTAACCCTAACGCATACAGATTAGGTGCTTTGGAAGAATGGATTTATCTAACAGGCAGCTTAAAGCTGCGGCAGTATTCCAAGATACAATTCCTAATGCACCAAAACCCTCTGATTCTACTGTGAAATGCAAGGAATATGAACAGCTTAAAATTCAGGAAATCAGAACTTGGTGGGATTAAACCACATTATCTAATTACATACAGAGAGACATGATACCTCGTGGCCTCCGCATAAAAAATGTTCACACGACGGTTTTTTCCACCGCATTTACCACGGAATGGAACGAGATTCTCGGCACCTGTTCGTTAACACTTATGGCCCTTATTGTGAAATACGAAGAAATAAAATTATCACAAATTTCTGCCGATATTCAGAAGCTAAAGGAAGAAATCAAGGGCCTTATGGATTCTACACAATTCGATCTCACAATGCGACAAATAGATGCCAGTATTGAGAAAGTGGAAAGTTCACTAATGGAGACCAAGAAAAATAAATTCCAAAGGGACCTCCGTGACTACGAGCAGGACGTTGTGTATGAATGGGGTAGACATCGACCGGATTCTTCCACCCCCAGGTCCATCTTAAAACGAAGGTCCCACCATTCTCCACATTGGAATCAAAGAAGAGTGAGCTTTGGCTCTTTGGATTCGGGATCTAATACAGATGCAAATGAAGATTCAGCAGAAGAGCCTTCAACTAGTGCTTTAGCTCAATCTTACTATCGGCAGCCAAAGAATAAGAAACGGGGGCCAAAAAACGTGGCCGGAGGAAACGGGGAGGAAGGAAACATCGAAAAAGCCAGAATGAAGACCCGTCAAGTCCAATAATTTCTTCACAGGACTTGGGTGCTCAGGATTATCTAGATGTCCTCAATCTTTCATCATTCCAATTAGATTCAGCCCAGAAAAAGATTTTATCATTGGGTCTTAATTTCTGCCTACAAACAGACTTTGATTTGTTCTCTACGTTGAAAAGCATTAATAAATTTGTTAGATCACTAACGTTAAGACGACATTTCTGGTCTACAAGTGAAGATAGTATTAGAGAGGATGATCAGTCAGTTATAGACAGGGATAGAGATAGACAGATCTTTACAGCTATGACCCCACAGGAACAGGTGTCAGTCATGGTTTTACGGGAATTGCATGATAGTTCTCCAGTAACCTCTGATTTAGCTACACAGTCATCTACATTTTGTATTTCTAATCCGGGGTTCTATCCAGTTAATTCCCGTACTCATGGTATGGAGCGTTTTCAGATTATGAGGGAAAGAGATCTTAGGTCCCTGGCCACCTCCGTGCCCCCCGGCCACAGGTATGCTAATCTTACTAAAACTGAACATAAGGCATTACAATGCCTAAAAGAGAATTCTGATTTGGTTATCAAGATGGCTGATAAAGAGGGCACGGTGGTGGTCATGAACAGAGTGAAGTATGGCGATAAGATGAAATCCATGCTGAGTGATTCTTCTACATACTGCAAACTCATCCAAGACCCAATGAATGCCTTTAGGGAGGAAATGAATTCCCTTTTAATGGAGGGTCTCGCATTGGGGGTACTCTCCCAAAAACAGAAGGATTTTATCCTTGTTGAATTTCCGGTTATGCCCATTATCTATGGGCTGCCAAAAATTCACAAGAATATGGCAGATCCCCCCATGCGGCCTATTGTTTCTGGCATCGGTTCCCTCCTTGAAAGACTGGGCCAATGGCTAGATAGCGTCCTCCAGCCTCTAGTTGCTGTAGTTCCAAGCCATCTTCAAGATACACGTGATGTCCTTTGTCAGTTGAATAGTTTTGTTTGGGAACATGACACGTCATGGCTCAGTTGTGACGTAGAGTCGTTATACATGTGTATTCCACACCGTGTGGCCCTCCATGCCCTTCAATTCCATCTGGCCACCTATAGCAATTTTTCCCACGAGTTAACGGAATTTATAATTTCGGTAACAGACTTTCTTATGACACATAATTGTTTTGCTTTTGAGTCTACTATTTATCTTCAGGTGAAGGGGGTGTCGATGGGGGCAAAGTTCTCGCCATCCCTGGCCAATTTGGTCATGGCGTGGTGGGAGTTTGCCTACGTTTACACCCCCGATAATCCTTTTTTGTCCTTTTTGCGTTGGTATGGCAGATACATCGACGACCTCCTCTTTATTTGGGGGGGTGATGTGTCTGCCATACCTTCATTTCTTGATTATTTAAACAACATTTTTTGCAATTTGCGTTTCACTTTCCAGGTTGAAAGTTGCGCAATTAATTTTTTGGATTTAGTTCTCATAGGACGCATAGGACATAACATTATTACTAAAACCCACCGGAAGATAACTGCAGGCAACACCATACTACATCATCGAAGTTATCATCCAAAACACACACACAAGGCTATACCAGTCGGGGAGATGACTCGTGCTATGCGGAATTGTAGCTTACACAGTGATTTTGAAGTTGAATGTAATGCCATATGTAGTAGGCTTACCAAAAGGGGTTACCCATCATGGACCCTTAACCGGGCTTCTAATATAGTACGGAACAAAAATAGGGAACATCTTCTTCTCCATAAAAAGTCTAAAAAATTGAAGAGAGACAACACCAACAATAATATCCTTGTGTTAGACTACAACACTCAATTTCAAAAAATTAAAATATGGTCTTGAAACACATTCATATTTTATGCGAGGATCCCGTTTTAAATGAGATTCTATCAGATAGTTTGCGAGTAGTATCTCACAAATCTAAGACCATTGGTAGTTTGTTAGCTCCCAATTCTAGTGTTCCACAGCAATCCAAGCCAAATTGGTTAAAATATAAAGGGTTCTATAGATGTGGTTCTAACCCCTGCAGGGTCTGTGTTTTTGTCACCACAGGCAAGATTTTTCATGATAAACAACATACTAAGGCTTACAATATCCAAAATTACATCAATTGTAACTCACATCATGTGGTGTATTTGGCTACTTGCACTGAGTGCAACCTGCAGTATGTGGGTAGCACCACCAGAAGGCTTAAGAAACGCATCCACGAACATCTCAATGACATTACTAGTGCATCTACACGCAATAGATCCCATCTCTCATTATATTTCAGAGACGTACATGGAGGCAACTGTGATAATTTCACAGTCATGGGCATAGATATAGCCAAAAAGCCTGGTCGTGGTGGTGATATTAATCATATTCTTCATGATAGGGAGGCCTTTTGGATTTGTGTCTTGGACACTGCTGCTCCTGCTGGCCTTAACTCAAAGAAAGAATGGATGTTTCATTATTAATGATTCGAGTAGCAAGGATCAGGAGTGTATAAGTGGAATGTATCATGTTTTTCATGTATTAATTACATTTTCTGGATCTTTCATCTTCCCGTTAATAATGTAGGTAGGCTGCTGAATATTTATTGGAATACAAAAAGCAGCATAGGAATCTACAGGGAATACTGATCATTATTATATCTAGTATATTATCATATTATCATGCAATCATATTGTATTTCTGTCCTTGCATTCAGGTCTTTGATATATTTCATTTTATTTCGTGTTGTTTTTATTATTCTCACCGCTTCCGCTCGTTTCTCTTTCTCCGTTTCGTTGTACACTGAATAGTGGATGGCAGGGGCGGTTGCTTTATTGGATTGCCAGTGCTTGTTTCTCGGCCGGCTCCAGATAGCGCCGTTGGTTGCCATGCCGGCGCCTACGTCACTTCCTGGATACGTCCGATGTTGTCGGGCTAGTTGCCAGATAGGATACTCATATGTTTCCGGTGGCGTTCCGGAAGCCGGTGTATCCGCTATGGGACGGAGGAACGGGCGAAAGCAGCTAAGTCTAGTTGGCAGCGTTTACTTTCTGGTATTTAAGGGCTCTTATATCAGTACTATTCATGCCATGATTAAGGGTGGTTCAGCCACCTAAAACGCGTCGGCGTTCAAGGGTTTCTTCTGTCTGTCATGCCATCACGGGTTACTCTGCATTCTATGTAATTACAATAAAGGTGATATTTTTTATTCATTGGCACCGCTGTATCATCTACTTTATGCTTCACTGAATACTTATGGACTGCTCTGACCGGGATACGTGCGGAAGCCCATACGGGATACGGTGAGCTGGTTCATTTTTTCGTTTTTGCTCTATATCTGGCATTGCTAGTATACATTTTTTCTTCTGGTTCACTGATCACTGTACTTATCATAAGATAAAGGTGCTCATATCTCATAAAGAACCTGCGGAATACCCAAAACAGGGAGCCACTCAAAGAGCTACTTATTTGAATGGCTGTCACGAGGACGCACGAGCAGAAAGTGCATCCTCTGGTTACCGTGAGGAGTTGCTGTACCTTACGCCGGGGAGCGGAGTCTAAAGGGCCCCACGTCTCCACCGAAGCCTGCAGCAAGGCAGGATGGACTTTTGCCGCAGGGAATCCCCAGGTCGCTACCCCTGACGTAGGACCCAGCGGTGATAGCCAAAGCCGGAAATGTAAACACCGGGATAACTTGAGCGTATTGATGTGGGGTATTTGGATTAATTTTAGAGAATATTTATTAAAGGTTATATTTTATTTGGGTTCTTTTTTGTGCTGTGACTTTTTTTTTTTTTTTTTTTAACTTGAGCGTGAACCCGAAGTGGGGATATGCAGGCTAGGCAGGAACGGTGTGTGACAGACGAAGGTCAGCATGTTGGATGAAGACAGGAACACAAACGGAGAGACAAGGGAATTCGCTAGAGAGCGCACAAGGACGTCGCTAGTGACACCAACAACTGGGCGCTGGCGGCAGGAAGAGAAATCCTTATAAAGCCCGTGTCCGAATGCCATAGGTGGAAAAAGAATACCTGTCGTGTACCGGCTGTTTAAATCAAAGAGAGCTGCTCACGCAAGCCCCTAATGGCCAACCGGGATAGTTCGGGCAGAGGCAGGAGAAGTCACAGCAGCGCGCCGCTCGAGGAAGAAGCAGGACGGGCCAGGTAAGTAGACACGCAGCGAAGCGAGTGCCGGGGGCGGCTGCGCCTGGGGTCAGAAGCCTGGACCGCGGCAAGAGAGGCGCCAGGAGGCACGTGTGGCCGTGGTCCGGGCGTCGGAATGCAGCACGCAGCGTGACAATGGCCAGCATGTAATATTATATTTCCCCTGCAATAGTCACTAAGGATGCATGAAGTCAGGTCTGTGGTGAACTACTAAGTGCTTGGCCAATGTAAATTTCAAAAGGGTGGTCTTCAGGAGACAATCCCTTTAAGTAAAATAATCATTATTTTATTTATTGTAAATAACCAAAAAAAAACCCACATTTTTCAAACACAATACAACAGTCAAGCATCACATTGTTCAATTAGCTGGAAACTGTGTTTTCAGCTGGGGAATTAGGTGCCTGGTATGTCACTGCTGGCACTGTCATTATAGCAGGAAACCTTTGTAGCAGCATTGCTAGGTCTCCAGCTGCATCCCTTCACTCCTCACAATATCTAAATAAACTTTAGTCTCTGGTTTCCACATAGAATCAAAGAGCTCATCCACATTCACTGCTCATTACTACAAGTACATGTGATTCTAAATAAATAATCCCTTTAGGATTATCAATTCTTTATACTAAAGCTTTGGATGTTTACTGTACTATTCTACAATTTTATTTCCCAATCTTCAGAAAAATACATTAATTAATTTGAGCTTTATGGCTACTCTGTATGTAAAAAGATCATTTTCCTATTTTGCCAGGTTCACACAGGACAGTTTTGATACATTTTTTAGTCAACAAAGAAAGGATACAGAATAGCAGACATATTTTCTTAATGATGGTCTACTTTCTTTGTTATCATTTGGCAGTTGCTGTAATGCAAATTAGATCTTCTCCAAATGTAAGAAAACTAATATTGGCCAAATCAAAATGATGAGACATCCGTCTTTAGACAGAATGTTCAGGATTCTCGTCCCCCAGGTACCAGTTGGCTTAAAGAGAACCTGTCACATAGTTTTTGCCCCCCTGGCTAAGGACATGACAAGCTAGTGTCAGACCTGCTTTTTTCCAGCGCTGTGTCCCTTATTCTGTAAGATGCTGAAGTTTTCGTGTATTTAATGCTAAAATCTGCAGTATTCAGCCAGAAGAGTCATTCGAAGAGTCCTTCAGAGTGTCAGTTTTTTTCAAATCCGGCCAATCGGAGGCTAGCCCCGCCCACCTCAACTGACAAACCTATTACTTTGAATAGGTAGAAACATGTGAATAACTGTCAGTGTGCGGAGCTAGCCTTTGGTGGGTGGAGCTAACACCTGATCATGAATAAGATTTAAGGGGTAAATGCTCTAAAACTGCTGCATCTTACAGAATAAGGGACACAGCGCTGGAAACAGCAGGTCTTACACTAGCTTGTGCTGTCCTTAGCAAGGGGGGGCGTAACCCATGTGACAAGTTCCCTTTAAGTGATGCAGCTTGATGGGGCTCCTGTTTCCCATGGTAAGAAAAAAACTGCCCTAGTTGGTGTATGAAAAATATTTTCAAGGCATTACTGTATAAATGTATGGAAATCAGTTTTCTTTATTCTGGAGCAGAGCTATCTCATATTAGCCAAACTAAAGGCAAAACCCCAGTCTACATTTGGTTTGTCTTATCCTTTTTGGAAGAATCTGGTTTGGCTGATATGAAACAGTTTTCTTTGTTCTGAAAGAGAGCTAATTAGTATACTTTTTCCACCCTGGAGCATAGACTAACTAGGCGTGTTCAATTATGCTTGCTCTCATAGAAATCAACTCTCTATCCAATCACCTTTTGGTATGTTTATAGGGAGCAACAAATCTGTACAAGCACATCTCTAGTGTAAAGCATAAAGAGGGACAAAGAAGTCAGTGCCTGTATTGGGCAACTACAACACATTAGATATTAATATTTTACATTACCTTAGATAATGCGTCTAAACTCAGTTGCTATGGTTGACACATTTATCAGTGCAGTCAGTGCTTTAGTGTAAAAGCAAAAGACTTTGGTGCAAAGACTGCTGTGGTTACCACTATACGGATAAACCTTATTTTTCTTACTCCTAAGATGTGTATCTGAGTATCAATTATTTTAAATTCACAAATTCATCATAAATGTCTACACAATTAAAATCTTTGAATTTACTGGTACAATGTAACAAAAAGATATAAAATAACATAAAATGATCAGCACACCCAAAATGTTTTTAAAGAAATGTATGTAGGTGCACGCTGACATGGCAGCAAACAATGTAATCACAAAAATGTATCAACACTCTAAAAACACTAAGGACCACATTTATGAAATGGTTTTGGTATAAAAATCACTTTTTAACCATTGAAACCTATGGGCAAAAAAGTGAGTATTAGACCAAAACCGTTTCATACATGTGGCCCACACTAAAAGACAGTCAAACAATGACTACATGAACTATTTTAAAATGCATGTTTGCTACTTTTTGGATAAGAAAATTTGAGTTTCTTAGTGCACATTTCTTATCAAAAGTGTGAGGGCCCTTCCACCAATGACAAAGTGACCTCAGTTCAAATGGAGATTTACACTATAACACTCTCACCTCGCTTGGTGTCATCTCAGGAAATGATGGTCCCAGCTACACTCTGAACTGATTAAAATTAGTCTGTGTGGTACCTCTCTGACAGCTCATTTAGTGTCTCAATTGCAGGTTCTACTTCTTCTCCTCTTCCTCTTGCTGTTGGGGTTCCTCTGCAATTGTTTTTAGGTCCTCTCCTCTTTTCACTCTACACAGAACCCACTGAACAAACCATCAGTAGATTTAGCTTTCAGTATAATCTTCACGCTGATAACACTATCAGTTATACTCTTCTTCCTGTGACATCACTTCTACAAAACGTCAGGGATTATCTACCCACTGCTTCTGACATCAGGTCCTCTCTCTATATCAAACTAAACCTTACTAAAATTGAACTTCTTGTCATTACACAATCTGCTAAATGACTCAACCCTGCTGTTTTTATTTCAGTTTGTGGTACTAGCATAATTCCTAGGCAGCAGGTCCACTGTTACGGGGTCATACTAGGTTCCAACCTTTCCTTCACTCCCTATATTCTATTCCTTGGCCACCCTTGTCATCAGCATCTCAAAAATATCTCGAGAATCCATCCTTTTCTCACTGTGGGAATAACAAAACTTTGTATTGTTGCCCTTAGACTTTCTTGACTACTGTAAATCCTTGCTTATCGCTATATTTACTATTTTGCCATAGGCAAACTTGAACTCTAACAGTTCTCAATCTATAAAGCACTAAAACGTAACTTTTATTATGTGTAACACTAAACCTCTATACACACTATTAAAAACCTGATTGTTTGTGCAGTCATCCCTAATTCGATGGACATAAAACATATAAGGTTTCCTTGTTAAACACTCTGCAGCGGGTGACACTTGTAGAAAGAGGTGAGAAATCACAAATTAAAATGTCATGCCTTACCTCCCCAACATGTTTCACCAGCTAAACTGGCTTCATCAAGGGATAGAGGTCCGGACCTCTAACTTATACTGTACATATAAGGCTCCCCTGTTGATAGGTGTGGTCCACCAGACCTGATAATAGAAAAGGAGTTATTTCTCCACAATTAGAAAGGGATAAATTGAGAGGTTAGATATCAGGTTTTTAATAGTGTGTATAGAGGTTTAGTGTTATACATATTAAAAGTTACGTAAATATAGTGATTAAACGTCACTCTTTGTTCTCTTGCTAGATTCCCTTTTTTTTTTTTTTTTTTTTGGAGACTATTTGACATCCTTGCTTATCGATCTCACTTTCTGGAAAACTTCCCTTCTTGAGGGAAAATCCACCTTCATCCATAGCCCAGACCTCCTGTTCACTGGTGTCGGGTGCTAGTGGAGCATTAGAGGTGCGATTAATGGAGTTGTTAGCCGCCATGACCAGAGTCTTAGCCCCTTTAGAGCTACCTCTGCTTCCATCCCTCTGCTTCCCCTGCACTCCGGTTTCACCACACTCACTCCTCTCTTTGAGTCCCATGCACTTTTGACAGTCCATGAACTTGAGCACTCACAGGCACTACTTTGTATACAGATGTTCTGTTTGAGTGGCAGGTTCATCCCCTTTTGTGTATACTACCCCATGTTGATGGAACAAGGCCGGATCATTGTTTAAACTATAATCTTGATCTTGCAAACAGGGCACAAATGCATCCTAGCGTTTGATCTGTTACCAGCGTTTTATTTTGTAATGTTTGTCTATACTTATACCCTCTACATAGTAAAGTGCTGAGGAATATACTGGCCTTATTTAAATAAAGATTATTACTATTATCAAATAACAATATTAATGAGGACATTGTACTGACCATTGTAACAGCTATTTATAGTCAGTATTTCCAGAAGGTGACTTTTAAAAAACATATTGTATTTGGGCATCATATTATCTCTAGGTGTAAGGGTTGAACTCCAGTGTTATTCAGGGCTAATTTTTTGGGTGAACATCTGAGTTTAAGGGTTAAAGAGGGTTTAGATGATGTCCATGTCAAAGTTCCCAAACAACTCCAGTTTGTGATTGCTACATAGTGTTGCCGCTCTAATTTGTTTAACCAATGCCATTTCACAGCTATAGTCTCTTGTTTTTGACTGGATAATGGGAAATAATGTTCCCATCCAGAAAATGGGTACTACAGAAGAAATCGGTAACTACAGCTTGACATTCTTACTAGTAAAAACAATGGAAACTGTCCCGAAGAAGATGGTAATTGATCCCCTAAAAATCAACTACATTTTGGGCCCAAAACAACATGGATGCACTAGGGGCAGACCATGTCAAACTAATCGGGTTTCTTTAACTGTGTCACAACCGTACTTTGCCTATCTTGGTTTCAGCAAAGTCTTTATTTCACATGCAGGTAAAATTTGCCCACTTTACAATACCATAACATAACATTGTGTAATAAGGTTGATATTCTTGGAGATAGTTTGGCTTGACTGGATAAATGGTCAAAATAATGGACACTGCAGCTTGATGTTTCACATTGGCAGTTCTGTGTTAGTCAGGACTTCAAAAGCAAGGATTTAGGGCTTCTGATTCCTGTGAGGTTGAAAATGAGTCAACAGTTTGTGCAGGCAGTAGGAAAAGCATATCTAATGCTTGGCTGCACAGTTAGTGGTATTAGCAGCAGAAAGAGGGAGACTGTGATCCAGTTATATAGAGCTCTAGTGAGATCACATCAGCAATATTGTGTTCAGTTTTGGAAACCTCACCTACAAAAAGACACTGAAAAATAGAACAGGTACAAGAATGAGCTATACAAATGATGTGACGTGTTAAAGGGGTTTTCTGTCTGCAACAATTTACTTTTCACGTGTAGGAAAGGGTAAATTAAGACTATTAATACATACATTGCTGTTTTGAATTTGCTTTGTTAAGGAGATGAAGAAGATTTTATCTAGTGCTAGTGTACACAAGTTTTTATTGGTTACAGACCACCTCTCACTGCTAATTCTTTTATCTGATTGCTGTCCAACCAATATGAGCCTTATCTTTAGCACAGGTACTTCTTTCCCTAAGTGAATGACAATTATTAAGCCTTACAGTTTTGTAGGCTTGTGCACTACAGATTATAAAGTTCCTGCACTCATGTCACTGTAAGAGACATAGCTAGGGATAGCAGAGAATCACTGCTATAGAACCATTCACAGCCTAACCAGGAAGTTTGAGTCTGAAGCTGCCTGTGATTCTGTGAAACAACATGGTGAGAAAACCCTTTTAAGCATTAAACACTTCTGGAATAATTTGAAGAACTTAATATGTATAGCCTGGAGGGAATACCTAGAGTAGCCCAAGGGCTGTCTGTATAACAAGCCTGCAGTCAGGGCACAGTGTGCTGCATGTGTAAAACTGATAGGGATTGTACTGTATTAGCATAATCATGTATGCTAATATATGTGTAAAAATTGTACAATAGTTATCCCTTAATGAGATTTTAAAAAAGTAAAAAAAAATAACGTGTGGAGAAAAAAATGAAAATACATAACATAAAAATAATATTTGATATTAATTATTTTGCATTACACACGAAACTACACATATTAGGTATTCACACGACTGTAGTAACCTGTAGAATTAAATTAACAGGTTATTTATTGTGAATTGTGAATGTTGTTTGAAATGCAAATGATAAAATACATAGCCAAGGACAGAAATAGGCAATTAAAGTTTCCATATCTATCAAACACCACAGAATGAGCAGGTTATATATATATAGGAAATAAGATATGAACATGCGGTCCACTTATTTCACCAGCCCTAGAAGAATCCACAAGAACAGACCTATAGATAGCTGGCTGGTAGTACCAACCACTATTAGCAGATTGCCGTAAGGCAAATAATTACCAAACTGTCATCCCATTTTGATATTATTATTTTTTCAAAAGTGACTGGATAATAAAACGTAACTTCTAATAAAGGAGCAAAAAAATATTAAAATCAGCAAGGCATAAGAAATGTGTAAATAGTAAGTATTCTGAGGCTGACAGCCATCAGTGATTAAACTGAACTAGGATTAGTAACTGCAGTATACTACCTCCTTTATTGAAATACCAAAAACACCTATAGTAATATTTTGTTGTAATATTATAGCCACGTAAGAATTGAGAAATACTGGCATATCATTTATTGGTTATTGGATGGTGTAATTCACATCATTGCTTCATTTTAAACCACTAAGCTTCTTATGCTGTCACTTTGAGAGTTGTGTGGGTTTACCATCTGGCACAAATATTTCTTAGAGTGATGTTTGGAAGCAATAAATATATATTCTGAAATCTTTCTGAAGGAATGACAGCATCTTCCTAGACATTAAAAAATGGAATCTTGAATTAATTATTAACTTTGAATGTGGGAAACATTTTCCATGAATTAGTGCTGGTTATTCATTTATAAGACTAAACGGGAAGTCCATTCTTAATGAGTATGCATTGTAATTCTGGGACTAAATATACAGCTCTCTCTCTTCACTTATAATCCATTATTATATTCAACCAATATACTTCTATAATGCACAACCAGTGTAAAACCTAAAAGAGAACATGTGACCTGTTCAAAAAAATGTAGCTGTTTATATCCATGTGAAGCCACAACTACACTGACTTACATAGTTAGTATAGTTTAAAAAAGACATACGTCCATCAAGTTCCACCAAGGATGGAAAAGATGTGAATGACGGGAGGAGGGTAGGGAATTTTTAAGCTTTTTTTCCCCTGCTGATGAAGACTTTGGAACCCATTAAGCAAGAACCAATCGGCACTAAAGGAATATTTGATTCCTGATCCCAAAATTGCCAGAACTGCTTTTTTTGTCTTCTACTTCTGCCAAATCCTGGGCAGTTGGTGTAGCTAATTTTGGCACCCAATATGCAAATAGATTGTCAAGTGGGAGATAACCTGTCTAAGAGGACAATGGGATGTTAAACAGTATTCTTTGACATTGTCCAATTAACAGTGTCAGCAGCTTTTTCAATGTAATCCCATGAGAATTGCATCATCTCACAAGGTTACACTCAGTTCATCAGCTACTAGTTAGAGGAGGAAGAATGAATGGCTAGTCTGCAGAAGAGAACCAAGGGTCAAGTTTAGGCATATAGTGCATCCACATAGCAAGATTTCAGATGAATTTTCGGACAGCTTTCAGATTTGAACTGTCAACCATCCACCTACACCAGCCACACATGCACAATCTTCTGCCTGGTTTTAGGGTGGAAGGTATGCATTTTAATGGTTGAGGGGGACGGGCACATATACAAACCATGGACAGAACCGTCCCCCAAAGCCATGCAAAAGACGACAAAATACAGTCTATGCCATGTGGCCATACCCTAAAAGTTGCTCGATCACTGTCCACACTACTTTTACTAATTTTGCATGTTATTTTTTCCTAATACTATGTAAGAAAACCAAGAGGTGCAGAATATTGTTGAGCGATTATTATCGACAAAGTTGAAATCGGCACAGTTTTTATGTTGATCGAAATTTTTAGATCATGCGATAATTTAGGTTAAAATCTGTGCATCATCTATTAATATTGCGCCATTTTCGGCGCTTCCTGTCATTTTGGCGGCCAGCAAATCAGCTTACAGAATAGAGCAGGGTGAGATGTGTGTGCGACGTCATGACTGGGATGTGTATGGTTGCGATTGGCTGGAAAAATCACATGACCTCGTTTTACATAGAACAGCTTTTTCTGTTCAGCCTCAGTGTCTCTCAGCGTCTCAGAGCAGAAGGATGTGCGCTCTGCTTGTGTCCAAACAGCTCAGTGAAATTAATCTATTTTTTCACAGAGAAAGCTCTACTGTTAGCTGTGATCCTTACAACTTAGTTAGATTAGAGATTGGAAGATTTTATGTAGTTAGGTAGAGAATTTTAAAGGAGCATCTACCGCTGTAAAGTCACGGGGGGGAGCGGAGGGGGGGCCCCCGCGGGCGAACACAGACAAGCTCTATAAAGAATACTGGATAAAGCGCACCAAGACTTAGTGTAGACATTGCACTGCAATAGCTTCATTATTAACAGTTTTCTATTGAAATATTTCCTGGAGATTGGGAAGCCTGAACTTATATTAGGATACACATCTTTTCTAGTAACTGCAGGTCTCTTTGTTAGGTGCAAAACTCCACTTTAATTATCAGTATACATTTCAGATAGGTGTTCATTTTCAATTTTGCCCATTCCACCTTTGTTCATATATCCACCTTGCAGTTAAATTAGAATCCAGCAATTTTGTAGTCAGCACAGGTTGATAGGTGCCAAAAATACCTTGTATTATCCGAATACATTACAGATACGTGTTTTTTGCACTTTTGCCCAGTCCAGATTTGTTCATTGAGGCACCTTGCACTTAAATGTGAATGCAGCAATTTTGTAGTCACCACAGGTGAATTGAAAGGTGCCAAAAATACCTTTTATTATCCGAATACATTACAGATACGTGTTTTTTGCACTTTTGTTTAAAGAGCCACTTTGCAGTTAAATTTGAATCCAGCAATTGTGTAGTTACCACAGGTAAATTGATAGGTGCCAAAAAAATACCTTTTATTATCCGAATACATTACAGATACGTGTTTTTTGCACTTTTGCCCAGTCCAGATTTGTTGATAGAGCCACCTTGCAGTTAAATTTGAATCCAGCAATTGTGTAGTTACTACAGGTGAATTGATAGGTGCCAAAAAATACCTTTTATTATCGGAATACATTACAGATACGTGTTTTTTGCACTTTTGCCCAGTCCAGATTTGTTGATAGAGCCACCTTGCAGTTAAATTTGAATCCAGCAATTGTGTAGTTACCACAGGTGAATTGATAGGTGCTAAAAAATACCTTTTATTATCCTAATACATTACAGATACGTGGTTTTTTACTTTGGCACACTACAGCCCTTAAATGTGAATACTGCAATTTTGTAGTCACCACAGGTGAATTGAAAGGTGTCAAAAATACCTTGTATTATCCGAATACATTTCAGAGACGTGTTTTTTCACGTTAGCGCAGGCCAGCTTTGTTGATAGATCTACTTTGCAGTTAAATTTGAATACAGCAATTTTTTAGTCACCACAGGTGAATTGATAGGTGCCAAAAATACCTTTTATTATCCGAATACATTTCAGATACGTGTTTTTTCACTTTGGCGCAGGCCAGCTTTGTTGATAGATCTACTTTGCAGTTATATTTGAATCCAGCAATTTTGTTTTGATTTGAGGGATTTGAGAATAGCTGTGATTTGCCGTCTTTTAATAAGAGACTTTCCAAAACTCTTCCATACCTTCTCAAATTTTTAGATTTCTGAACATGGAGCGAAATTCAGGTGGTAAGCGAGCAAAGAGGGGGTGTTAAAGACATTGAGGTAGAGGTACGAGAGAAGGTGCTCTCCAGTGTGTGGTACAACACGCATGCCAGCGGATCGTCAGTTGCAGGACCGTCAGGCCTGTCATCGCTGGGTCAGGGCCCTGTGAATCTCAGTAACGAACAGCGTCGCCAATCTGTCCTTCAGTGGTTAATGCAACCTGCATCCAGCAGTCTTACCTCCTCGTCCTCCCAGTCACGGCCACAAATGTCATCATCATCGTCATGTGGATCATGCAGGTTTTCGGGTCATGCTGCGGTCCAGGACAGGCATAGTCAATGTCCAGTTCAACTAAAATGGTGGTTGAAAGACTCCTTTTCCCGGCACTTTTTAATTTGGGGGTCAGACAGGTTTAATGGTCATACTGCGGTCCAGGACAGGTATAGTCAATGTCCAGTTCAACTAAAATGGTGGTTGAAAGACTCCTTTTCCCGGCACTTTTTAATCTGGGGGTCATGCAGGTTTGGGGCTCATGCTGTGGCCCAGGACAGGTATAGTCAATGTCCAGTTCAACTAAAATGGTGGTTCAAAGACTCCTTTTCCCGGCACTTTTTAAATGTGGGGGTCATGCAGGTTTGGGGCTCATGCTGTGGCCCAGGACAGGTATAGTCAATGTCCAGTGAAACTAAAATGGTGGTTGAAAGACTCCTTTTTCCGGCACTTTTAAATCTGGGGGTCATGCAGGTTTGGGGCTCATGCTGCGTTCCAGGACAGGGATATTCAATGTCCAGTTCAAGTAAAATGATGGTTCAAATCATACTGCCTTCTGGCACTTTTTAATTTGTGGGTGATGCAGGTTTAAGGGTCATGCTGTGGTACAAGACAGGGATAGTGAATGGTGTGTGATTTTTTTTCTGTGGCTTTTATAACCTAAGTGTGTTGCCTAAGATGTAGCACGTATCCATTTGACTGTTGTGGATGTTAATTCCAGCTTCTCCAGCCCTGTTTGGGTGTAAGAATGAAGGTGTTGTTGCTCTCCCATAGACTTTAATGGTCATCGCTCATAATCTACTATCGACTATCGACTATCTTGTCGATGATGGTCGACTATCGACCATCGACCGATGTCGATGGCCAACGTAATCGCTCAACACTAGTGCAAAAGAAAGTGAAAAGTTTCTAGAAAGCATTAGGAGGTGCCAAATCTACGACATAGTATGTAGCAATATAACCACATTCAGCATATCAAAAAGAGGATATCGGGCACCACGGGGTTAAGCCAGTAACTACTGCTTATCTTTGATCCTCGCAATATAAGTTTCCACAACTCGCTTTTAACCTCTCATTCATAAGCTCTTCAGCGGTGCTCAGCCATAAAATGTAGAAAACACAGTCCAATATGAAATATAGAAGTAATAGGTGGCACGGTCGTTGGAGTTGTTATACCATCTGTCCGGTCTGTTTTATTGCCGCTCTCAATGATGATGGCATAAAGTAAAAGCTTGAATCGGTGAGTGCTGCCTATTGCTTCTATATTTCATAACCACATTCACTTTGCTTAACATATACATGCTACAATTCAGATCTTTATCATATCTTTGGCTGCACGTGCATGTTAGTCGCAGCAAAAGTCTCTGTGTAGTCCTAGCCTAAAAAACATAATTTATCCAACAAAAAGCAAGCCCTTAGATAGCTATGTCGATGGAAAAATACAAAAGTTATGGCCCAGGAAGGAACATGGAGACACAGAAGAGGTTTTTACAGGCTTTACTAGTTGCTCATGACTTAAGCTTACGGTAATGTTCTTTGACATGACACACAATTCTTAGCTAAAAATTCTCAATTCTCCACCTCACAGGAGTAGCCTCTCTAATGTTCTCAGGCTCACATGGACCCCTGAAGGACTCTCTCAAGTGTGAATCACCAAAGGCTGCTCCACAACATTCATTCACGCTTAATGTTAGATATTTTTGCTTCCTGCTCTGAAATGCATCATTTATTTACTGGTGATGATGATGAGATATCAACTAGTCTCTGCTTGGGCCCAGATGACAAAGGTGGGTTCCTACAATCTTGATCACCTTACTATCCTATAACAGGAACACTTTATAACTCTCACTAACACAAATCAGGAATGATTGCTTACACAACCAGGGCTGCTGTATATCCTAAATCATTACACATTCCAAAGTCTTGTTTTTTAAATAGAAGGGAAATGACGCGTAGTAACATGTACCGCCCATATAGCTATTTAACATGGACGTAAGATCAGTATTGTGATAACCGTGCTCAAGGGCTAAAATGTGATGTGTGAAACGCGTTGGTTTTAATCTGTTTTTGTACTGGATGTAAAATAAATACCTGCGATTGATTCACAAGACCGCTTGATCCTTTTGCTATTGCTCAGCTCTATTCACGTCTGTCTTGCTGCCGGGAGCCAGGATATCGTGCGGTCGGAAGCAAGTATTGTGGTGAGCTACACTTCATTATTGAATAAGGATTATGTGTTGTGCTTTTACCGGCATAGAAGTATAAGCCACCATAGAAGCAAAGTTATATGCAGAGAAATATAAACCATATACCTAAGCACCTAAAAGTTTCTCCATGCAATATTCCATATGCTAATAGTAGATGGTACAGAAAGTTTCTATCGTTACTTACGTAGGCCCATGTAACGTATACTTTGGATGTTAAGAACACACAATTATGGACAGATAGGCTAAGTTGGCCCAAGTGTTCGAAACAAATAAAAAATCTGTGGAGGATAAAGAAGGGATGTTAACGCTATTAAATTATTTGGAAAAAGCACAACTACAAGAAGTCAAATTATGGTGGGACTGGAATTCACTTAGTGTTTACTTGGAAAAAGATATAATACCGCGAGGCTTGCGCCTGAAAAAAATGCCTTCATTTATATATATACGGAAGAATTCCTAACACAGTGGGACAAAACTTTAACAGACTGTTCAAAAAATTAATAAAACTTATTATAGATTTTGAAACAATTAAACTACAGGAAATACAAGAACAAATAGAAGATATAAAAATAAAGTTGCAAGAACATAAGGAGGAAGAAAATTATGATAAATTACAGAAAAAAAGAAAAAAGAACATTACAAAACTGGAGACTGCTATTGTGGAAACTAAACAAATGAAATATCAGAGAGATTATGAGGACTATCAAAAAAATAGAGTCTATTCATGGAATAACGAAATAAAGCCGAGATCCATTTTGAGACAAACATACAGACAAAGAAGGAGTAATAGAAAAGAAGTTCGTTTTTCGGAATTAGAGCATACTCAGACAGGTACCTCTGATTCAGAGAGTTCATCAATGGAAAGATTATCCACATGAAGTAAAACTATGAGTTATGCACAAGAAAAAGAGGACAATCAGACTGCATCAAAAAATGGAAAACAAGAGGGGGAAGGAAACATCAGAAAAAACAGAAAGGAACAACAAAGAAGAAATAAAACATACAGAAAAGGATGATAATGTAATTATACTTACCCGCACAGTACTTACAGAAGAAAAATTAGATGTGATTAAAAAAGGACTTAATTTCTCATCAACAAGCCATTTTCAACTATTTGATATACTCCTGGACCTAAACAGTTTTGTAAGACTGCTCACAGTTAAACATTTTTTCAGGGAAAAAGACAATGAAGCAGTAAAGAATGCTGAGTTACATACAGAGTATAGTGAAATCATACAAGAGAATTCACAACAGTTATTGTAAAAAGTAATGAATATGAAAATTTGTTATTTACAGAACAACAATCATTAATGATTTTAAATGAGTTACAAGATATAGAACATATAAGAAACCAATATGGTATTCCAGCATTGCTGTAGTAACCCCCAATTTTATCCCTGTAAATCACGTGTCAGTGCAATGAATAGTTTTCAGACAACGATAGAAAGGGATTTAAAACAAATGCAAAAAAGAAAAACAGTAAATAAAAGTAAATATAATATGACAAAAGAAGAATATAAAGCCCTAAGGGAAATTAGGAAAGACAAAAAATTTGTGATAAAAAAGGCAGACAAGGGAGGATATACAATAGTGCTGGATGACGGCTTATACAATAAGCTAGTAAAGGAGACCATTAACGATACTACATCATATCAAAGATTAAGTAAGGACCCAATAAAAGAAATGCAAATAAAATTTTCAAAACTCTTCGAGGAAAGTATAAGTTTGGGAGCCCTAACAGAAAAGAAGAGAAAGTATG
The DNA here is from genome assembly GCA_025379985.1 of Phyllomedusa bahiana. Taxonomy (NCBI): domain Eukaryota; kingdom Metazoa; phylum Chordata; class Amphibia; order Anura; family Hylidae; genus Phyllomedusa; species Phyllomedusa bahiana. The sequence goes on along the minus strand of JAODAL010012445.1, from coordinate 41,847 downwards.
TGGAAGTGAAAAACCCTAAAACACCAGTTCTCTATGGAGTCCCAACAACACACAAAGGAGTTTGTCCTCCAGGGCTACGTCCAATAGTCTCTAGTTGTGATAGTTTGGGAGAAAGACTAAGTCAATGGGTAGACAGGCATTTACAACCAATTGCACAAATGTCAACTGGTTATTTAAAAGACAGCACCTCGGTAATAAAAATATTTAAAAATTTTGAACGGTCCAAAGAATGCACATGTCTTAGTATGGACGTCATCAGTTTGAATTCCAGCAAACCACAATCGCTGGATAGGGTGGCAGTGGAACCATTTGAGAAAAAACAAACTATATAAGGAAGAATTACAAATATTTTTGCGGGAAAGTATAGATTTTGTAATCTACAATAATTATTTCAAGTTTGATGACTGTTTTTATCTCCAACTTGTAGGAATGCCCATGGGCGCAACAGCATCACCCTTATTGGCAAATTTATTGATGGCTTCGTGGGAACACCAGGCAATCTACAATGTACAGAACCCCTATTCGCAGTGTATACTCTGGTATGGGCGCTAAATTGATGACCTCCTTATAGTTTGGGGTCGCGATGTGGCGTCCATACCTGAGTTTGTGTCAATTCTCAATGGTAATAATAATCTTTTTTTCTATAGCGGCAACATATTCCGCAGCACTTTACAATGTAGAGGGTATAATTACAGACAAAAGACAGATATTACCCAGTGAGAGCTACTTACAGATGAGACACAAGGTGTGAGGGCCCTGCTCACAAGAGCTTACAATCTATGAGGGTGCCTGGGGGAAACAAAGGGGGAGAAGTGCTAAGTTTACAATGGTCCAGCCTTGTTTCATAAATATGAGGTGGTTTACAAAAAAAAAAAATAAAATGGGATGAACCTTCATGGTGGACGGTACATATATATACAGATAAGTGCCTGTAATTGCCCTAGTGTAGGGAGTGACAGAAATGTTTGTGATAGAAGGTGTGGGTTAGCAATTAGGGGTTTTGGTAGGCCTGCCTAAGAAGATGTATTTTCAGGACCCTCTTAAAACTGCGAAGGCTGGGGTTGTGCCTGATGGTACGTGGTAGGATGTTCCAGAGAATGGGCGCAGCACGTGCATGGGAGGTTCGGATGATTGTGGTCTGTAGTTTGATGTCTGTAGCTGAGCGGAGAGAGCGGGCAGGGTGGTAGACAGAGATGAGGGAGGAGATGTAGGGGGGTGAAGCGCTGTGGAGAGCTTTATGGGTGAAAGTGATTAGTTTATGCTGTATTCTGTACTGGATGGGCAACCAGTGCAGTGACTGACACAGGGTAGAGGCGTCAGTATAGCGGCTGGAGAGAAAGACAAGCCTGGCTGTTGCATTCAGGACAGATTGGAGAGGGGAGAGTTTGCAGAGTGGGAGACTGGTAAGCAGGGAGTTGCAGTAATCAAGAATAAGAGCGACAATGAGGGTTTGAGCTGTTTCGATAGTGATAATCAATATAATCTGCGTTTTACATATACAGTAGAGAAAAAAAGTATCTCCTTTCTAGACATATGTCTAATAGGAGATGCAATAAAAAATAGAGTAACAACAACATTGTACAGAAAGCCAACAAGTAGCAACACTGTACTAAGGGCAGACAGCTGCCACCCAATACACACAATCTATTCCGTTCCTTATGGTGAATTCAATAGAGCCCGTAGAGCATGTACGGAGGAAATAGAATATACTAAACAAGTAGAAATAGTAGAGCAAAGATTAAAAGATAGGGGCTACACAAAAAAACAAATTGAATTGGCAAAAAGAAAAATGCAAAATAAAACGCTAGAATCACAGCTAGAAATAAAGAAAAATATAACCAAAACCAGTAAAAGTGTAGTATATTCTACAGCATATAGTCAAGAATTCAACCAGATAAAAACATACATAGCAGACAAAGTGGATGAAGGAATTAGTATGGTGGCTAAACGTATCAAAACTATAGGAGATAACATATCTATTAGTAGTTTTTCCAGTAAAAGCTTAACTAGCACTTGGCTCACTTTAAAAGGTTTCTATGCATGTGGCAAAAAAAGTTGCAAAATATGTATATATACTTATAAAACAGATACTTTTAAAGGACTGATAAATAAAGACAAATGTTACAAGATCAATAACTTTGTAAATTGTGATACGGACCATATAGTGTACATAATACATTGTGCCATCTGTGATAAAATATATGTTGGCAGTAGCATTTGCAAAATGAAAGTCTGGATACTTGAACACTTGGCCAGTGTAAGAAAGGAACAGATCTCCCATTCAGGAGCGGCCAGGCACTTCGTAGAGATACATACAGGCTCATTAGATGGTTTTAAGTGCTATGGCATAGAAAAGGTAGAACGCCTGAACAACGGAGGAGATTAGGAACATCTAGTGCGCCTGCGTGAGGCGTACTGGATCTATGAATTAGAGACCAGAGCGCCGCGGGGCCTGAACTATAGAAATGATCTGTCATACATTTATTAAAGTTAGACAATTTAGCAATATCCTAATATATGATAGAAAGAAGTCTTGTTTTTTAAATAGAAGGGAAATGACGTGTAGTCACGTGTAGCCCATATAGCTATTTAACATGGACGTAAGATTAGTATTGTGATAACCGTGATTAAGGGCTAAAATGTGATGCCTGAAATGCATTGGTTTTAATCTGTTTTTGTTCCGTCTGCAATTTTGGATGTAAAATAATTTGGGGGAAAATAAATTGGGGAATTATCTTGTGGCATTTTCTGGGCCACTCATCCAAGTGGAAGGCGCTCTTAATTTAATTAGGCATGAATTTATTCTTGCAGATCGCATACACCCATACATGTTGATAGTCTTCTGGGGTGGATGATATCTTCCAGCAGGACAATGTGAAATGTCACATAACTAGAAATGTCCAATTTTGTTTGGAAGTGCATAACCAAGACTTCCATGTTCTACTCTGGCCCCTATTGATCATATGTGGGACCACCTTGATTATCTTGTTTGCTTTTTGTATCCTTCACTACACATCCCCAGCAGCTGTAGGATGCAGTCTGCATGGTTCCAGATACCCGTGGCCACCTACCAGGACCTTATTGAGTTACTCCCAGCCTGTCTAACTGCTGTCCTTGATGAACATGGCAATTGCCTGCTGGTCATAATAATGTGCCTCAAATATATACACCTTTTATGGTATCACTGTGACCTAGGTGCATTACTTCACATTTATTAACAATACATTTAATTCACTTTTTTTTTTTTACTTTCTGTTATATTTTACAATCTATCTAAGTTTAAAAAAAACTACAAAGTTTTGTGTCATTAACAGAAACATTTTAATAAGAATGTTCCTTTTCTTGTATGATAAGTGCACATTGCTCAGAACATCATTTCCACCAGCAGCTGCAAATCATTATCCTGCTCCCGCGAGGAACAACTTTATTTAGAAAATGAACCTTAACATATTTATTGACATGGCAGTCTCAGGGAAATGACTGCACTGCATTTAGCACTAACATCTTCCACCATACAAATAATTAAACTAAAGAAAAATAAATATGATAAGTGTTTGCTATATAATAAAAGTTAATTTAGGGAAACAAAAGAAATACAATATTTTGGGGAAAATATATATGTATTATAATGTGTAATCACCATAGCAAACCCAGCTTCTAGTATATGTAATGCGACCATAATGAATTTAAAATGACACATGGAGAGGACTTGTCTCAATAAGACAACCCCTTTAAAGATTTCTACACAGCTGTTATCACCAAGACAATATATGAAAGAAGACTTAATGAACTGTTATATAGAATTGTCTGTGACTAAGAGGAGAACAAATGATAGCTAGCTTGAGATAGCTCCCGGGCTGTCTATTCTATAGCTTTATTCTCATAATCAGAACAACTCAATGCTATAAGGTTGAATAAACAAATTTAATGTAACAATGTCAATTTCTCCATACTTGCCCTGATAACCTGCTAACCCGTTGCAACATAAAATGGCTGTTGAGATCATGCAGACTCTTTTACTGCAGTCTGTGCTTGCTATCTATAGATAGAATACATGCTTTCATAAACACTGTCAGAGAAAGGGAGCAAGGATGAAGAAATACGTACAGGAAGGAGTAGGGATCAGCTCCCACTAATGCCACCAATTGTCATGCAAAATAAGGAACAAGCCAGACAGGAAGAATTCTATCCCCCAATCCATCATGCACACACACACCGGACCTTCCTGCCTATAGGACATGGGTGAGGCCAGTGTATACTTCTCGGCAGCTTAGGGCACGGGTTTAAAGACGTTTTTTCAGACGGTTCAGAAAGGGACCTATATACCAGCTACTATGTAGGAAAGAATGGTGACACCCCATTCCCTACAGCAACCCGTTATTCTATGATAGGAAGGCTAAATGTCTGCTGTGGGGGATTGGAAGTCATCCATTGTTCCTATATAGGCCCCCATTAGGTAGGGAGGTATCTAGACTTCCCTGTAGTAGTTAGTTTTGTATATAGGTCCCCTCAGTAGGTAGTTAGGTATATAGCTCTCTGGTTTATATATATATATATATATATGCCTCCCGGTGTAGTCGGTTGTATAGTTTCCAACAGTAAGGAGGTAGATATGTAGGTCCCCTCAGTAGGTAGGTATATACCCTCCTTTTCAAAGTAGGTCGGTTGATATAGAGCATACAAAAAAAAAGAGAAAAAATTACTCAAAGAAAAAAGACAGAAACATGGCCATACTCACTACTAGAAAAGCTAAGATGAGACTGAACACAGCATAGAGGCAACACAGGCCCCCATGCTAATAAAGAAAATACCCAGGTGCAGCTAGGGGTGAAACCCAAAAAATTCTCCACGGTGGACAAAAAGCTGTAACTTAAATTGACATCTATTCACAAGAAATGCAAAAAAGCAAAAAAGCCACAGTCCCCAAAACGTTGGGAACTAAAAAATGCAAAAATCCCCTAAAAACAACCGCTCCACACCTTCCAGCTGGGGGGCGGCTCGGGTTTTTCTACTTGCATCCATTCCCCAGTACTTTTGGGGGCAAAAAAACTATTTCACATACGGGAAAAATACATATATAGGTATTTGGTTAACATACGGCCACAAATTTTTGTATGCTTGCAAGCCCCTTCACGGCTCCTCATTTTTTGCGGTTTTCCCTAACCCCCATAAACAAACAAAACATACACAAAAAAAGAAAAAATTACTCAAAGAAAAAGACGAAACAGGGCCATATCACTACTAGAAAAGCTAAGATAGACTGAACACACATAGACAACACAGGCCCCCATCTAAAAAAAAAAAATACCCCAGGTGCAGCTAAAGGGGTTGGTAACCCAAACATCCTCCACTAGGTGACAGAAAGCTGCACCTTAAATTGACATCTATTCACATCATGCAAAAAAGCCACAGTACCATACAGGGGAACTATACAGATGAAAAAACACCGAAAGACAGCCCTCGCACACCTTCCATGCATGAGGGGGGCGGCTGCTGGTATTCTACTTGCTCCACCCCCAGAACTGTTGGCAAAAAAATTTTTATAAGGGTTGATATAGAGCCCACCCTAGGGGGTAGGTATAAAGCCCACCGTAAAAAAAATTGGCAAAGGCAATTTCAGAAAGGGGAAAAGTATAAAGGGCCCCCCATAGGTAGATAGATAAGACCCCTTGGTAGGTAGGAAGGTAGGTATATAGTTCCCCACTATAGGTAGATAGCAAACAGGTCTCACAATAAGTAGATCAATATAGAGGGCCCCCAATAGGTTGGTAGGTACATAGATCCTCTAAGTAGTTAGGTAGGTATTAAGGTACCGCATGTATGTAGGTAAGTATATAGGTTCCCAGTAGGTAGAAGTACCTGTTTGTCAAGTGATTAAAATCAGGTGTTTTTAATTATCTTTTTTCCACCCTGTATCCAAATTTAAATGCCTCCTCCGAATTATATTTTTTTTATTATTGCTCCCCCGGGCAGCCAGAGCTTGAAAAACATACCAACCCCTTCCTTTAGGACATGAATCATTTAATCACATACTATTTTATCACTACATGATTGGTTTAATTTGGGGGTCGCTAAGAGACAATTATAATTTGCATGTACGTATAAAACCCAAAGCTGATATGAACTTTCCCCAAAACCTCCTTTATCATCTGGGGGGAGGGGGTAGGCCTTGACTTTCTTGTTTCTAGCAACACTCCCCATCTGCCCTAAAGGGCCCCAAAGGGAAAGCTGTTGGGGAGAGATATCTGATACTTTCGTTTAAAAAGTATAGCAGTAAAAACATTTTTAACCAACTATCTGATGTTTAATAAAAATGTAATATAAACAACTTTTGATTTTTTTTTTTCCTTAAATTACCAACTGACATCCCCCCTAAAAATATCAAAATCTGTTCTAAAACCTCCCCCCGAGAGCGGGAATGGTGATGGTGTCTTCCCTAAACGAACAAGAATGGGTAAAGGCAATCCAGACAGCATGTGAACCGGTGGGCGGGTTTGAACCCACTGAACCCCTGTCAGGCTTGCCCCAAAGGGGGTGTAACCAAGCAACCGCCGGCCCCCTCCTCCCAGACCTTTGAGGGAAAAAGGAACTTTTTACCAAGACCCCCAGTGCCACCTCAGAGCATCCCCGGCACGGCATCAATGGATTTTTAAATCTCAAAACCCCATGATTTCGGAGAGTCAGAGGAGGTCCCCTTAAACTATTCAGCTATACCTTTAAGGCTCTCCCGGTAATTTTTAAACCTCAAATGACAAAAAAGATGTAATTTACCAGTCCACATTTTTGGGTTGATTTTTATCTGGGCTAAGTGTTTAAAAAACCCCTTTTGACCTACCCAACTTTGAATTATCGCCCCCCTTGGTTGGCCCTTTTGCTTTTTTACACACATCCAACAACAACATAGAAAGGAAAAGGGGGAAAAGTTCATGATGACTTGGTCCAGTCACTTTTTTTCAGGTGAAGCAGCACCCAGGTGGGGGGTTTCCTTCAAGTTTCATTGGGTTGGGACCCCAGGAGTACTTGGTGTGGTCAAATCTGGCTCCAAGAACTCTACTGTTTCTGCACCAACACAAAATCACCAGGATGTAGTTTTGATCAGAGTCAAATCAATGGAGGGAACACTATGGCAGGGAATAGTTTCAATTCATTAAACGATTTATAACATATTTTACAAGGCTATCATTCCCTGACTCACTGCTATGTTTTAAACCCCCCTAATCTTTCGGGCCTAGAATAAATCCATAAGGGGGTGAGACCAGGGGTGCTGGGGGATTTTGACAGAATAGAGGTAATGGGAGGACCGGGGCCCGGGGAAGAGTTTTATTTGCAGCCTTTAAAATTTTGTTCTTCAGGTGGCGTTTATTCTTTCCATTTCTACTGAATTTGGGGTGGAGGGGGTTGTGCAGGGCCCCATGCCCGTCCTATTTGTTTTCCAAAAATTTCCCCTTTTTACTTTTTCATGAAGCAGGGCCTTGGTCCCCTTTTTAAAACCCAGGGATTCCAAATCTGCATACAATTCAGTCAATAGTTTCTTCACGGGGTTCTGGCAGCAGTTGGGAACTGGTAGCCTTCAGCCATCCTAAACAATCCACCACTACTAGAACATACTTGTATTTCCACTCTTGGGTATTTAATGGTTTTAAACTGGATCCGCTGGAGAGGATATGGTGTTTTACCAAATGCTTCCTTGTGTTGGCATCATCCCCCCCGGGTTACAATATTGGTATTTCACAAATTTAGCAAATTAATTGCTGTGGGGAGATTCCGGTGTTAGGTATATCTTGTTATTGAAAAATCACTGGGTTTTTCCCCTGTGGGAGTACCAGACCCATTGTACTGCAGCGGAATAATGCCCTTGGGAAAACAAAAATCTATTTTTTCCCCCCCCCCCTAAACCCTTGGTTATCCTGCTCCCAATTCCTCCCAAATTTTCCCTTTCCTTTGGGGGTTTTTTCAGTTGTTTTTAGAATTCTCAACAGGGTTTAAAACCCCAATTCAATGCATCTTGTCTTGGTTCTTCTCTTCTTGTTCCTCTCTAATCTTTCCCCGTCTTTCTTCTTCTCACCTTCCCTTTTTCCTTCTTCTTTTTCTCACCTTCTCTTTTCCTTTTTTCTTTTTCTCTCCCTTCTCTTTCCTTTTTTCTTCTCTCCCTTCTTCTTTTCCCTTCTTTTTTTCACATTCTCCTTCTTTTTTCTCACATTCTGCTTTTCTTCCAATTTTCCCTTTTTTTCTTCCGCATTCTCCTCTTTCTTCCACATTTTCTTTCTTTCTTCTCTGCTCTGGTCACACATATAACCCCCCCTTCCTCCGAATCTCTGGGAAAAAGGGGCTGCGGCCTTTGAGCCAAGCTGCTCTGAGGTGTCTTTTACTTTTCCCCTGCCTATTCTTCCCATGGGGTTTTTTGTCTTTAAAACGGCCCCCCTTGAGCTGGCAATTGGGGAAACATCACCAAACTGAATGGCTTTTTTGTTCTTATGGGGCCCCCACTAGCGTCTGGAAAACCCGCAGGGCCCCCTTCAGGCCAAAGTCATAGGCTACCCTACATATAGGGTGATCGGGGTATATGTCATGGTCTTCTCTTCGTGAGCTTACAAGCTTCCCTTACACCCAGAGTTCACCTTCTTGGGTGGGATTCTCGAAGGGAAAGAGCACCTTCACTTTCTTTCAATAACCACAGCAAATCCTGTATGGAATCATCCTTGATCATCCCATATCCGGGTCCATCTGTGAAAAAGACATTCAGGTTTTCCAACTTGGGTTAGAGACAGTAGAAGATGGGGGTTTCAGCCTCCATTTTTTAAGACATCATGAAGAGGTTCATTTCCCGGCATCTGGTCTTCATCTGTGTAGACTGATCTTCATCTTCCCCCCTTGAGAGAGGAAACAAGGGCTGGGGTTGAGAGTAGTACATCTCTTCAAAGTGACATTTTTTAGGCATCATAATGGGCATTGTAACGAGAAAGGGGCCCGTTACTGAGATGAGGTTCGCGACTGTTTTAGGATCCCCCTTTTAAAACATAAAGGGGCCCAAAAAATTTACCGGATGGCCTAAAATGATGTCTTAATTTTTTTTAAGAAGAAATTTTTGCAGCAAAGAAAAAGCTCGAGGCAAATAACAGTCCGGCAAAGGGTCTAACTTGCAAAATAAAATATCCAAAGGTCTCATACCTCTCCATGTTTTTTTTTCAAACTTCGGAAAATTGGCCATAGCCTTTAAATAGGAAAAGGGTTAAAGGCTGTGAGTAGTCCGGGATTCCCCGAGCCGGGGCTTGTAGGGTAAGTTTTTTTTTGGGGCTTAGAAACACTCTTGTGCCTCAAGTAAAGAGTTCTTTTGGGTAAATAATGTCCTTGAAAAAAACGTAAAAAACCCTTACAAAGACGGGGGGCATTGGTACCTTTTTGACAACGAAAGGACGAAGCCAAAAAAATCCTTTAAGTTGTTTCGGTTAAAAGGAAATGAGCTCCCCCAAGTTTTTTTCCCAAACATGGGTAAGGTGTTTGGTGCCCTTTTTTGATATGCAATGCCCCGAGGAATAAAAACCTTTCTTAGAACACCTTTGGAGTTTTTGGGACTTTTTTACTTTCATTTGGGATTGATCCCAAATGTTAAAGAAGACCAAAAGTTTGGGGTTGAAAAATTTGGAAAATCTTTGCACACAAAAAAAATTATACATGCCCCGCGGGACTTGAGTAAAAACTTTTTGAGTGAGTTCTGTGCCCCTTTTAAAGCACCCTTTTCCCCCCAGGGGCTGATACCACAAAAGTAAAGGGCAAAAGGGGTATTGACAGCCCCCTTTTGGTGAAAGTGGGAAACGAAGAAGTCCATTGCAAAAAAAAAAACCATAGACTGTGAAGTATCCCAGCTGAAAAGGTACTTGGCTGAGAAAAACAAAATTTTGGGGAACCATAGGGTTTCAAAAACCTTTGACAGCAATGACTGCCCTGATTTTGGGATGACCCATTACGTTGACTATCGCCCATTGGATCTTTTGGCGATAATTGGAAATAATAAAGGGAACGATTTCCAAAGCGATAATGGGATTATCCCCGGGATGACCTTTAAAAGTCAAATGGAGAGGAACCAACCCCCTTCTTTAAATTACCCCCCCCAAACCCGGGGGGCGGGAAAAACGGGAATTAACACCACAACAGTAAAAGGGATACATGCAACATCCTAGGAAATACACTTAGGTTAAAAAAAATCACAGAAAAAAATAAAACGCCCAAATTCCTACCCCCTACACTAGCCTGCCCCTTTAAAAACCTGCATCACCCACAAATTAAAAAGTGCCAAAAGGGCAGTATTTTTTAAAAACCCATCTTTTTTATTTGGGAAAACTGGACATTGAATATCCCTTTTCCGGAACGCAGCATGACCCCCCAAACCTGCAAAAACCCCCCAGTTTTAAAAAGTCCCGGGAAAAAAATTTTTAAACCCACCATTTTAGTTGAACGGGAACCATTGACTATTTTCTGTCCTGTACCGCAGAATGACCCATTAAACCTGCCCTGTTTCCCCCAAAATTAAAAAATGCCAAAAAAAAAAGCTTTGAACCACCATTTTAGTTGAACTGGACATTGACTAAACCTGCCCCCACGGCCCACACATGACCCCAAAAACCCTGAAAGACCCCCAATTAAAAGTGCCGGGGAAAAAGGGAGTCTTAAACCCCACCATTTTATTTGGGGAACTGGACATTGCCCTATACTGTCCCTGAAACCCGCAGTATGACCATTAAACCTGTCTGACCCCCAGATTAAAAAGGGGGCCCAACAAAAAAAAAAATTTTTGAACCACCATTTTATTTGAACGGACATAGACTATCCCTGTCCGGGGCCCCACACATGACCCCCAAACCTGAAAGGACCACCAGATTAAAAAAATTTTCCCCCGGAAAAAGGATTTCCTTTGAACCACCATTTAGTTGAATTTGGAAAAATTTGCCCTATCCCCTGTCCTGGGGCCCACAGAAAGAGCCCCAAAAACCTGCATGACCCCCAGTTTTAAAAATCCCGGGGAAAAGGGTTTTTAAAACCAAACCTTATTTTTGAACGGGACATTGACTAAAACCTGTCCGGGCCCCCAACAGCATGCCCCTTTTAAAACCTGTTTGATCCACAGATCACAAAATTTGGCCCATTTAATGCTTTTTTTGTACAGTGCCTGTCATTTAAAAAAATATTTTTTTTTAAACTGCCCATTTTTTTAACAGAATTTTTTTTAGGGAAATTTTTTAAATTTATATTTTTTACTTTATTATCTTTTTTGCTTTATTTTCAAGTGTGATAAAAAACCAACATACACCCCCCCCCTTGCAGTTTTAAGGGTATTTTTTACACGTGTGGGAGGGTTTTAATTCGTCCGCCCCACCCCATAAATTTAATAAAAAATGCCCTAATCATCCCAAAAACCCCTTTTCTTATTTTAGAAGAAAATTTGCCCCCCCTTGGCTTTGAACGATTCACCCAAAATCAATTTCCCAATGGGTTTCTTTTTTTCCCCCAAACCCTTTCCTTCAGTGATTGGGGACAGACCTCCCCGGGAGACCCAAATAAAAGGCGACTCCATGGACTCCCAACCCCCAAAAAAATTTTTAAAACCCCAAATTGTGCAATTTTGGTGCCCCAGCCCCTTGGACCCCTTTTTTTGGAACCAACTTAACCTCCAAAAAAACACCTTTTTCAAAATCTGTTTTTTTTAAGAGAAATTTGAAGTTTCCCTGATTCCCCCCAAAAGGGTGAGAGCCAGTGTTTTGCCCGCCCACCCCAATCTTTTAAACATGGAGGCCCCCAGCTGCCAAAATTTTCCCGGGGGTGCGGGAAGCCCAGGCTAGCGTCTGTCATCTTTTAAAAAAACGAAATTTTCAGCGGGCCCGGGCCCGGGAGTTACAGGGGGTGGGGTGAAGCCCAGGCTGGCGTCCGCCCATCTATTAACCCCTAAAAAAATGCCAATAAACGCAGAAACCCGAAAACACCCGACCCTTAAGCAGAGTGCAGAAGCTGAAGTGTGAGGAAAGACCTCCACCCTTAAACTCAGTAAAACATTTCAAGCCCTGGGAAACCCGCTTCCCCTCGTATAGTCCCGGACCAATTGAGCTTCACTTTGGAAATACTGGGGGTTAAACCTGCTCCTTTTTACCCCCGGGGGGTGCCCTTTTTTTGGCCCATTCCCTTTTTTTTCATTTTACTAAACGTGCTGGGGGAAAATTGCCCTCTGTACTTTTTTCTCTTCCGTGCTCCATAACTCCATGTCCTTTGAAAAACCCCTACCCCGGCCAATTTTTTTCCTTTATACTTCCCTTGTACAATTCGGGGAATTTTTTTTCCCCAAGTTTTTTTGTACATGCAAGTTTTTTAGTAGTTTTAATTCTAAAAAACCAAAAATTTTTAAAAAAGGGAATGGAATCCCCCCCAAAGGTCTTTGTTTTCTTTTTTTTTTTAATTTATTAAAGGGGTTGTCCCCAATTCCAGTGATTCCCCTACTAGGGGAAAAAGGATCTTGAAAAAACCAAGTCTTTTTTTGCAAAAATTGCCCCCATTAAAGTGCCCCTCCCCTATTCCTGTTTTTCAGCAAAAATCCCCTTTTGAGCCATCTCTTGAAAAATTGTGAAGAACAAATTTTCTTTTTAAAAACCCAAAATTTTTTTTACAATAGGAACCTTAGAATAGCGATTTCACAGAAAAAAAAAATGCCCCCCAAAAATTAAAAACATGACCCTTTGAGCCCACTTTTGACAATTGTGAAAAACAAATGCCCTGTTAAAAAAAAAAATTTTATAAAAACCCCCTTTTAGTAAAAGGTTTGAAAGGTCCCCGAAAAAAGCCCCTAAAAATTCAAAAAAATAACCCAGAGCCCCTTTTGAAAAATTGTGAAGAACAAAAAAGTCAAATTAAAGAAACCCCAACTTTTTTTTAGAATGGGACCTGTAAAATTGCTGCTTTTCCCAAAAGGCACCATGCCCCCAAAAAATTTTATAAAAATTTGATTTTCTAAACCCACTTTTTAAAAAATTGTGGGGGGAGAAATGCCCACTTAAAACCCAAAATTTCTGTTCCAAAGGACCACAATTATTGCTGTACCCTCACACCCCCAAAGACCAAAAAAAATTATAAAAATGATTTCTCAGCCACTGTTAAAAATTGTGAGGGGAAATTTTAAATTTAAACCACATTTCTTTTCCCAAAAAAGGCCCCACGATTATTGCGGGTACTCACAGCCACCATGACCACAAAAAAATTTAAAAATAAATTTCCCCGCCCCGTTAAAAATTGTGGGGCAACAGGGAACCCCCCAAAACCATTGAAAATGCAAAAAATTCTAAAGAATGAAGGCCCAAGAAACCTTGGTGTCTTTTACAGTCTCCTCCCCAGCAACCCACAAAATAAAACGTTGGGAAACTTGAAAAAAAAATTTGCGGGAGAAAAAATCATTTTTAAAAAAAAGTTTTCAAGAGGACCATTTCTGTTTGAAGAGGAATGTGAAGAAAAACCGGGCAACCCAACCCGGTGACCCGGAAATTTGGGCCACAACACCCATAAAGAGATCCTTTCCCTTTAATTCATCTTGATGAAAGTCAAAAAAATCCACAAAAAATCTGTGGAAACCCGGATGCGTTTGTTGAAATGACTGCCCCAAACTGTGCTAAAGGGCCCGGGCCCAGAATGACCTGGCTGCGGGGCAGGACAAACCTCAAATGGCGTTGCGGGGCGACCCTCGGGCTTTTCATCCTTTTTTGGATCCCCCAAAGCCCAAAGGGTTTTTCCGGAACACTACAAAAAAAACCGGTGTTGAAACGCAGTTTTTTTCCGGGCCCCATGACCCTTAAGCTGGTCTCTGGTGTTTGTATGTTTTCCCTGCATTGCTTTCTTGGTAAGGGGGGTAAATAAAGTTTGGGCCAAGGGTCACCCATTAGGCTTCTGCCACCTTGCCTCGGCTCCCGGGCTAGGCATTTTGGCACACCTACTGTTTTGCCCACGTCGCGGGCTTTGGGCCCCACCCGTGACATTTGAAAAATGTAAAGCAGAACCAACAAAAATGTCTCCATTTTTGATAAAATCAGAAAGGGTCCCCAAATTTCCGAAATTTTTTACTCTCTTTTTTGGGTGGGTGGAAAATTTTTCTGATTTTTTTTTTTGAAACCGGGGGATCCGGGAGGGGGGCCACCCATAACGTTTTTTCATTTTGAGGGCCTTAATCCCCGGGGATTTTTTTTGGAGGAAAGGGAGAAATCCAACCCACTCAGGGGGAAGATAAAACCCTTTGAATTCCCAAGCCTCTGGGCGGGGGGCACTAGCAAACAAAATCCCCCTCAATCTTCCTCCTCCGCCTCAAATTCGCAGGGATGTCGGTAACATCGGTCTCCAGGAATACCTCCGCCTCCTTCTCCTCCGCTTCCTCTGACACAGTTTCAACAAAAGCCCTGTTTGCCTGAGTGATGCACCCTGAGGGGCTGAGGCGCCGGGCCCTTTCAACTAGCCCTTTGGGCCCCGAACCATAGCCCCAATAAAGGGCCAACAAAATTGAGAAAAAAAATTTTCGGGCCTTTTAGGATTTTGACGGGGAGAAAGGGTCTGTGTCCCTTTTGAGTCCTTTTCCTCCCCCTCGCTGGGGGGAACCCCGTGTTTCAGAGTGTCCAACGATCATTCCAGAACTAAGAACACCACAATGGTTCCCTGCTGACAAAGGGCATCGTCCGCACTACCATTAAGGGGGGCTTCTTCAAAACTTGGGAAAAATGGTGCAAAGCTTTTTTCAACCCGGCCCCCACTCCGTGGCTCAACACTCCGAGGTCCGCACCTCTTGTCAGGCCATGTGTCCAAATTCGTACTGGGAAAAATGGGATTGGGACGCCCCAACCCAACACTGGGGCATGTGGGAAAGGGGGGAATTCCACGTTTTTGCCACGTCAACAATTTAGAAAGGGTTTACGGGGGAAGGCCGAGCTGGGCCGCAAGCAAGCCAGGCGGTCAACAGGTGGGGGTCCCGGGAAATGCGAACTCAGACCTCGAGCCTTTTTCACAGGCAGTCCAGACCCGGGGACGCTTAAAAAATTTCTGGACCCACCGGGTTTTAAAAAAAATTGCCAAAGGGAAGGGATTGGTCCAGCCTACCGATCTTTAAAGGGGGGCCAGCAAATTTCGCCCTTTATCCCCAACCCTCTTGCCTGGCCCCCAAGGTTCTTGTCACCCCGCCAACCCGGTCCCATTGCAGAGAGCCTCCACCGGGTTTCCGACCTGTGTGTGGACGGGCTCCAAGACAGATTAATTTCCCCCAAAAGGCCTGGTTTCTCTGGGCCCGGAATTTCCACCAAGAGGAAACCCTGGGGGAAAGAAACCTGCACCATCCCTGGTTTGGTTTTTTAAGAGTGTTTGCCGACCCGAAGCCACCTTCCCCGACCAAACAAACCACCCAGCTCACCCCGTGAGCTTTTCACAGAATATACGCCTTGGGCCCTGCTTACTAGTCCATGTGTCGGGGGGAATGGACTTTTCCACACAGATGCAACAACGCGCTTGAAAATTTTTAAAGACACGGGGTCCCCGGGCAGGGACGGGATTTCTGGCAAAGAAAAAGCCGATTTGGCAAACTGGTTTTGGGGGCGCCCAAAGGGGGCCCTACCTGGCGGAACCTATCTGGTCCCCCAGAAAAGAAAGGGGAAAAAATTTTCCCAAGGGCCCAAAAACCTGGGGAATGCCGACAATTTAGGGTTTTTTGGGTTTGGGTTTTTTTGGGGTTTAAAAAGGGTTTTTTACCCCCCCCCCTCCCAAACCGGAAGACAAAAGGCTGGCTTTCAAAACTGGCCCCCTGTACGGCAATTGGCAGGGCGTCAAACTGGCCGGGGGGAGAAGGGGTTTGGATTTGGGGCCCCGGGTGGTGGCTGGTGGGGACTCCGGGGCGACGGTTTAGGCGAAAGGAGGCTGTCCCCGATCTGACTCTGAGAGACCTGGGCAGCTGAGGAACGCTTGGGGGGGCGGAAAGGGGTGGGAACAGAGGGTGTACAGGGTTTTTAAGCCCGGGGTCGTCTGGCCTTCTTTGGGCCCAATGGGTTCATCCATTTCAAGTCATGCATTCGCTGCATGTTTACTAACATGTTGGGGTGGTTAAAACCCCCCTAAGATTCCCTTTCCCCCTACTTAGCGTTTTTTAAGGCAAAGGGAGCATAAAGACATCGCTGGGGGAAAACAGAGGCTTGCTCAAAGAAGGCCCCCGGCTTAGAAGGGCCCCGGACCTTTTTGAAACCCATAAACGAGGAGCGGGGTTTCCGCTGACCGGGGGCTGGCAATCATATCAGCGGGCCCTTTTGCACCCCCCCCCTCCCTCCCTTTTTGACCCCCTGGGGTTTTTTTTTCCCAAATTTTTCCCACTTCCCCTTTTCCTCTGATGGCATCAGTAACTGGGCTTTAAGGGAGAACAAAATATCCTCTTTTGGGATCTTGAAACTTTTAACAATGGGCCCTTTTGACCCCAACCGCATTTTTTTTCATCAAAGAGGCCTTCAGAAAAGGATAAACTACAGGTGGGTACACAAAAGACATTTTGGGGTGCCTTCCCCCTTTTATGTTTGGGTTGGGTGAAGAAAGAACTGAAGACGACTTTTTGGCCCCGGGGAAAGGGGAGGACGAGGGAATTAAAAAACTGGGTGGATGCAGGGTTTCATTAACCACTTAAGAACAGATTGGCACGCGTTTTGTTACTGGGGATTCAAAAGGCCCTGACCCCGCGATGACAGGGCCCGACTTTCCTGCAAAACCCACGATCCGCTGGCAAAGCCCGGTTTTTTTTCCCGCACTTTGGGAAGGGGGCACCTTCTCTCGTACCTCTACCTCCAAGTCCTACCCCCCCCTTTTCTCGCTTACCACCTGAATTCGCTCCATGTTTTAGAAGAAAAAATTTTGAGAAAAGGGGGTGGAAGAGTTTGGAAAGTCTCTTTTAAAAGACGGCAAAAACACACTATTCTCAAATTTCCCAAAAAACAAAACAAAATTGTGGATTGAAATTTTTAAATGCCCCAAAGGGACCTCTATCAACAAAGCTTGACGACCAAAAGTTTAAAAAAACACCTATTTTAGAAAAGTATAACGGGTAATAAAAAGGTATTTTTTTGGGACCTATCCAAATTTACCTTTTTTTACAAAAAAAATTGCCGTATTTTAAAATTTTAAAAGGGAAGGTGGGTCTATCAAAAAAGCTGGCCTGCCCCCAAAATTAAAAAAAAAACGTAAACCTTTAAAAGTATAAAGATAATAAAAAAGGAATTTTTTTGGGAAACCCATCAATTCCCCCGTGGGGACTACAAAAATTTCTGGATTCAAATTTAAGTGCAAAGGGGACCTCTATCAAACCAAAAGCTTGACTACCAAAAGTGAAAAAAAAAAACCTGTTTTGAAATGATAAAGGATAAAAAAGGTATTTTTTTGGGACCTTTTTAACCGGTGGTTTAATACAAAAAAATTCTGGATTCAAATTTTAAATGCAAGGGGGCTATATCAACAAACTGGACTGGGGGAAAATTGAAAAAGAACACCCATCTGAAATGTATACGATAAAAAAAAGGGAGTTTATACCAACAAATAGACCTGCAGTTTTCTAGAAAGGATCTGGAAAACCTAAATAAAATTCAGGCTTTCCCAATATCCAAAAAAATTTCAATAGGGCCCATTGCAATTCGAAGGGCCTTTCACTAATCTGGGTGAACAATATCCCGTATTCTTTAAAGAGCTTTTCTGGTTCGCCCCGCTCCCACCGGGACTTTACAGCGGGAATGCTCCCTTTTAAAAATTTTCTCCTTTAAAAACTAAAATCTGCAAATCTCTGATCTAACTAAAATTCTAAGGGTCACAGCTAAAAGTAGAGGGTGTCTCTGTGAACAAATAGAATAAATTTTGCTGAGCTGTTTCTGAGGCTTTTTTGGACAGAGGGAGGGGCGCAAAGGGCCTACTGCTATGAAAGTTTACCAAAGGGCACAAAATGAGGGAGAACAGGAAGGGGTGTTCTAATGTAAAAAAAGAGGTCATGTGATTTTTTTCCCGCCAATCGCAAACCTACACAATCCCAGCATGACGTCCACACAAAAACCACCCTGCTCTATTCCCCGTAAGCTGATTTTCCCGGGCCCCCAAAAAAGACAGGAAGCGTCGAAAATGGCGCGATATTTAAAAGCTTATGCACAGATTTTAAACCAAAAATTTAACGCGTGATCGGGCAAAATCCGATCAACCCAAAAAACCCGTTGGCCCATTTCAAATTTGTCGATAAAATCGCTCAATTTCTACTTCTCCTGATTCCCGAACCAAACTGAATTTTTTGGGGGTTCACCAGGGAAAAAAGTTTCTTTGAACAGGAACCGAGGGGTAAATTTTCAGGAGAAATGCAGTTGGGGAATTCCCCCCTTATCCAGGAAATGTTTTGATTTGTGATTCCCCAAAATTGTTCTTGTCAGCTTAAAGAGATATCGGGCAAGCGAGGCAGGGTAGCACCCTCATTCAAGAAGACAGTACAGGTGAGACTGGAAGGTATGCCGACATCATGCAGGACCTTGAAGACAAAATTAACTTCAGTAGGTACTTGTCAAAAGTCAGAAGTGTTCGTGATGTGGATAAAACATGTGAAGCGCAGGAACAGCTTGTAAGCATCATGTGAATTTGGATTACTTGTAAGTCCAAACATTCCAGAAGAATTAATATCTGATAGTAGCATTCATCTTTGTAAAGATCAGCTTCTAGCAATTAGTTGGGTAACGTATGTAGAGATAAGTAGTTTTGACAGGAGTCCATGATGTCCGAATTGCCACAGGTAGGATACAGCGAGTCTGGTTGGCCATCCATCCACTGCATGAAATGAATCAGAGAAATAGACGTCCAGTGGAATGTCCAGAAGTTTCAGAACCGATCGGGCTGCACCTGTATCTACCAAGGAAAGGAAGTGGTGGCCTTAAATTTGAAGATTGACGTCAACACTGGTTCAGAATGACTAACAGTGGGTTCTCTAAAGCATTTGAGTAAACGGGAAGACAAAGGTTTGTCGGAATCCTATGAATGAGGACGATAGGAGGTGTCTTGAGGTTAGAAGGCGATTAAGATGCTTGTTGTTACTGACTATGGTTAAGAATGGTAAATTGAGGTCCAATGAATGGATATTATTGAGTAGTACTGAGGTCAGCGTTGTGTTTGTTGTTAATCCTGACGGTCGATGACAAAAACTTGAAACTGAGTTGAAATTGATTATTGCTTAAACGTATTGCGGTAGTTGCTGTCCATTGGTACAAGATTCTCTTTTCGTCACGAGCTTAACGCGGCACTGCCTCCATGATATTTCCGGATCGGTTGCGAGTAAAAACAAGTTTCTGAGTTCGGACCTTGTCCGCCAGGTGTGTGTTCTGGAAAGGTCGCAAACCGTTATCTCGATTGGAGTCCGTAGGTTTTGATACCCAGGGAAAACATGCATGGTTATTGTAGAGTATGGGGGTGGTGTCTGGCTGAGCTATAGAGCCCTGTGGGAGCTCTTGAAATAGGGTCACATTAGAAACCTTCCTTTAGTGTTGGGAAGAATCAGGACCTGTGCCTTAGCAATGAAGTAGAAGTTGACTTCCGTTTAAACTCTGCAATATTCTGCTCGAATAGTTTCGAAATAATCCCGTAATGAGTTTAAAGGAGTACCTATTAACAAACGCCGTATAAAAAAAGGATTCGGTTAGCTTAGTGTTTCATGTCAAATCACATGGGCCTGGAATAAGGGCAGACATCCGGTAAAAAATTCTCCCCGGATTCAGTGGAACTCAGATAAATTGAAGATATTCTCTGAGGAATTCAGCTAAGCGTTCCTTGCCCAAGAATGAGAGACTACGGCAGACCCCAGATAGTAAGTATGGGGGATGTCCACAACAAGTTGTCTTTCTTGTCGAGCTAATTTGATGATAGCAAAAGTATCCCCAGCTTGATGCTGCAACATGGGTATAGATCTTTCCAAGAGGCATAATATGTCTTCTGTATCTGGCTGATGCCACGTAAAATGCCATAGGTTTTTTCTCCAGGGTCTGGCATTTGGTCTAGATTATTGACTTGTGTCGTGTGTAAAAGGCATTAGATTGGTTGATCTGGGGTATTGTGCCTGGCGCCGATGAAGTGAAAGGTAAACCGGCAGAGAAAAAGAATCCAGTGGCTGAGAAGGTAAGGTGGATAGTGTGGTGTTGCCGAAGGTAGGGATAAGTCCATGAATGAGTCCAGGGTTCTGGTGTGGAGGGAATGTTGGAGGTGCAGTTTGCAACAACTGAGGCTATACTCCTGAGCAAGGTGAAGTTGTCCTGTGAGAGTTAGTGGTTTGAGCCATGTAGTCTTCAGAAATTTGTGGCCATATCGTCTGTTTAGTACCACTATCGTATTTTCCAGGTACTGGAGGAATTGGCTTGTGCTCAAGTAGAGCGGTGATAATGGCCTACACATGCCATTGGTGGAACGCACAGATGCCAGAAGAAATGAGGGTAGGAAAACAATTTTTTTGGGAACTTGTTTCGCTTGGCCACTTCAAGTACATTATGTATATTTTTGTTTCAGCAGCTGAACACAATTTGTTATGGGAATACTTTATTATATACTGGGTCCAATAGCAGTGGATTATGTAATCACAGTTTTAATCTCTCCTAGAGCAGCAGTCCTGTGTAACCGCTGTGACAATAGAAAAAATACTGGAGTCCTTTAATTTGGAGTTGCAGATGTGGGTCCTGGCATCCAGAGCTATTGGCAACTGTCCTCCTCCCCGCTTCTCTCCATTAGCATTGAAAGTCAGAATGGCGGCTACGGAGGAGGAGGGTGTCCTAGAAGCTTAGAGCAAAGGCTAGAGTTATTGCGGGCTGGTGGTGGGTTGTGTGATGTTGCAGGTGTGCTGGCAAAGACCCTTATCCACTACAGCTGCTTATCAATGTTACATAAGTATAACAAGTGAATTGCACGAGGAGAGGTGGGAGTCGGAATGTTAGGTGTATCAAGATGGCCGCTGTTCAACTTCAAACCGGAACTTCCGGGTTCTTTGGATTGCTTAGGACTACAAATAGGGCCACAGGAAGTGTAAGGGCGGGGTTTGGTTTTGCCTTTCCGGATACAGAGAATGTTTGGACTTCATAAAAATGGCTACAGAAAATAATGGGGAGGTTCTCGAGCAAGGAGCTTGAGTGAAGATACCGTGAGGGGCAGGGTACTGACGTAATACAAGGTGTTAATTATGTTGTACTTCCCTCCACAATCTACGCAACATTCCAGCGTTAATAATTTGATGACGTCATCCACCAACATTGAAAGTCCCCATCTTGGAATGGCGGCAGCTCACTCTTTAACATATGGCATTCCTCAAAACCTTCTTATT
Organism: Phyllomedusa bahiana; assembly: GCA_025379985.1. NCBI lineage: Eukaryota > Metazoa > Chordata > Amphibia > Anura > Hylidae > Phyllomedusa > Phyllomedusa bahiana. The sequence continues at coordinate 20,492 of JAODAL010012445.1, read as the reverse complement.
TTTTACATTCAGTTCAATGTAATTATGCTTTGCCAAGGACATAGTTTTATTTTCGTTCAGTGCATATCTCGCCACATACTACCGTGTAATTCTCTGTGATTATGCTCGTTCACATAGCGTAGCATTTAACGTTTTCCTCTCAGTCTCATATATTAATTTATACTATTTTTCTCTTCGATCAAACTACTCGACTGCACCTTTTGACTGAGCACTATAATTTTTCAGTACGGCATAGAGCCGAGGGGAGAAAATGTGCCCAGCTACAACCTCCCTTAACAGATGCTTTGAATCGAATCCAAGGTTATACACTCTCCCAGATTTTCAGTGTGAAAATAACAAGTGATGTAGCTTGAATATAAAATTAACCGCTGAAATGCAGTTTTTTTTCTTAACCTAAGTAAAACAGAACAAATTAACACACGTGTATGTTGAGATTAAGTCCCAAACATAGCTAACACTAATCAATGTCTTCTGCTCATCAGCAGGTAATCTTCAAATATCATTTGTCTATACCATCTGTATAACAGGCTTATCAGAAACGCAGATCTTCTGTCTATAACAGGCTTATCAGAAACCCAGATCTTCTGTCTATAACAGGCTTATCAGAACACTAGATCTTCTGTCTATGCTTTTGGCTACTCTTTAACCATTCACTCAGATCATCTGTTTTATAACGTATAACAGGCTTTTGCAATGATCTTTAACCAGTTCTCTTCAGGAATTCAAATCATCTGTCTATAACAATAATCTGTATATAACTGTGTATAACTTATGACAGGCTTTGGTTTCGCTACTGGGTCGCCTATTAGGGACTGTATCCCTAATATCTCATTTTTTTTTTTTCCATAAGGAGCTCCGCTCCTGACCTACACTGAGATTTGATACCAAAAAAACAGGAAAATAACACTATCCAGACACATATAACTTTACAGAGCAACAAGCAGAGGCATTAATTGGTAGCGTTTAAAGGTATACGCATATGATACGCATACATCTACCAGAGCACACCCTGGAGGCACTCCTGAACACTTACACAGGTCTCCTAAGGGAGGCGACACCACCAAAAGATTTCACTATGAATGTCCGAAAAACAGATAAGTCACGGATTTTATAAAAATCAGTGAACTTATCTGTTTCTGTGGGGTTGATCAGGTCCGAAGTGATTCGGGCCGTGCAGTCGATGGTAAGGCGTCAGCCCCCCTCTGGATAGTCCTCGAGAGTTATCCGAGTCACGGCACCACTGTCAATATGATTAAATCAGGAGTGGAAATTATCTTTGTTCCACTCCTGTATCCAATTAATGCCTCCTCCGAATTATATTGTTATGATTGCTGCCGGCAGCCAGAGCTTGAGAAACATGACCAACACCTTCCGTTTAGGACATGAATCTGATTTAATCACAGTAAATTACATTCCGATAGAACTTTTTTAATCACATGATTATTTTATCACTCACATGATTGTTAATTGGCGGTCGCAAAGAAAACAAGTTATAATTTGCATGTACGTATGAAACAATACTGATATGACACATTCCCAACTCTCCTCTATCATCTGGGGAGGAGGTAAGGCCTTTACTTTCTTGCTTCTGCAGACACCGCTCTGTTCCCTCAAGTAAGCTGTGTTGATAGATATCTGATTCTTGGATAAGGATGTATAGCAGTAAAAACAGTTTAACCAACTATCTGATGAGCTTAATAAGAATGTAATGATGAAGCAGACTTTTGATGTTTTTTTCCTTAAATTACCAACTTGACATGTGCACCGCTGTACAGCTACTGTGGGAAGTTTGTCTGGACAGCGCGTACTTCTCACAGCGCTGCGGCCCATCACCCATTCAGACTCACTTTCCCTGGTGTGTAAGTGCCTGAAAGAAGTGACATGTCAATTTTTTCTCTGTGCGCACAGTGTGTGCCAGGGAATACACTGTAAAATCACAGCACTCATTGAGTGCTGTGATTTTACCATATTTTGAGGGCGTACTTTGGCTGCGTTCAAAGCACAAGTACACCCCTAAATACGTCCCACAAATACACCATGTGAACACCCCCTTAAACTTCACCTGCTGGCAGTGCTACTGCTGTTATCTTTACTTGTTTATAGTGATGAGCGATTACGTTGACTATCGTCATCGAGTCGATAGTCGATATCGGCAATTATCAATAAGATATCCGATAGTCAATTGAATCAGATTATCGCCGCTAAGCATAAAGTCTATGGGGAGAGGAACAACACCTTCATTCTTACACCCAAACAGGGATGGAGAAGCTGAATTAACATCCACAACAGCAAACTGTATACGTGCTACATCTTAGGCAAGACAATTAGGTTATAAAAGCCACAGAAAAAAAATCACAGACCATTCACTATCCCTGTCTGCACCACAGCATGACCCTTAAACCTGCATGACCACAAATTAACAAAGTGCCAGAAGGCAGTATGATTTGAACCATCATTTTACTTCACTGACATTGAATATCCCTGTCCTGGAACGCAGCATGAGCCCCCCCCAAACCTGCATGACCCCAGATTAAAAAGTGCCAGAAAAAGGAGTCTTTCAACCACCATTTTCGTTGAACTGGACATTAACTAAAACTGTCCTGTACCGCAGTATGACCATTAAACCTGTCTGACCCACAGAATAAAAAGTACTGGAAAAGGAGTCTTTCAACCACCATTTTAGTTGAACTGGACATTAACTATACCTGTCCTGTTACCGCAGTAGACCCTTAAACCTGTCTGACCCACAGATTAAAAGTGCAAGAAAAAGGAGTCTTTGACCACCATTTTAGTTGAACTGTACATTGACTATACCTGTTCCTGGACCGCAGTATGACCATTAAACCTGTCTGACCCCCAAATTAAAAAGTGCCAGGAAGGGATCTTTGAACCATCCCCATTTTTAGTTGAACTGGACATTAACTATATCTGTCCTGTACCGCAGTAAGACCGATTAAAACCTGTCAGACCGCACAGATTAAAAAGTTGCTGGGAAAGGAGTCCTTTCAACCCACCATTTTTACTTGAACTGGACCTTACTATACCGTTCCTGGACCGCAGTATGACCATTAAACCTGGTCTGACCCCCAAATTAAAAAGTGCCGGGAAAAATGAGTCTTGAACCAACATTTTAGTTGAACTGACATTAACTAAATCTGTCCTATACCACAGAATGACCATTAACCTTCTACCCACATGATTAAAAAGTGGCTGGAAATAGGAGTCTTCAAACCACCAATTTAGTTTTCGACTGGACCTTGACTATACCTGTCCTGGGGCACAGCATGACCCAAACCTGCATGACCCCCCACATTTAAAAAGTGGCCGTAAAAAGGAGTCTTTCAACCACCATTTTCAGTTTCACTGGACACTATACTATCCCTGTCCTGGGCCACAGCATGACCCCTAATCTGTTTGACACAGATCACAAGTGGCCACTATGCTATTTTGTACAGGACTGTTCATTAGTATATTTTTTTGGTAACTGACATTTGTTTACATAATATATTGTAGGGAAAGTTGTTATTTATAGTTTTATCATTATTACCATTTTGCTTTTGTTTTCAAGTGTGATAACATACAACATACACCCCTCCCTGCAGTTTTTTAAAGGTATTTTTTACACGTGTAGAGGTGTTAATTCGTTCCGAACACCCATAAATAATACAAATCTACCTAATCATCCCAAAACACTTTCTTAGTTGAGAAGACGCCATTGCCTCCTGGCTTCTGAGGTGGTACTGATTCAGCCAGATCAATTCAATGGTTTCATTTTTCCTCCAAATCTTCTTCATTTGATTAGGGACAGACTCCCATGGAGTTAAATGATGCGACCCCATAGTGACTACAGCCCCAGAAGATTTTTAATCCTCAAATTGTGCAATTTGTGTCCAGCCCTGGAGCCCTTTTTGAACCACTACCTTAACTCACAGAAATCACCTTTTTCAAAAATTGATTTTTTAGAGAAATTTGAAGCTCTCCTGATCTCCCCAACGGTGAGAGCAGTTGATGCCGTCAGCCATCTGTTAAACGGAGGTCCAGCTGCCAGACTTAAGTGGGTTAGCGGTGAGAGCCAGGCTTGAGTCCGTCATCTATTAACACGGTTAAAATGCCCTTATGAAGCAGCATTGAAAAACAGTCGTGCTGTAGCGAGTGCGGAAGTGTGAGGTAAGACCATCCTCAGCCTTCTCAGTTCATCACAGTCAAGACCTGGGTAGCGCACTGACCCTCCGTATGAGTGGGAAACCAATTGAGCTGCACTAGGAAATACTGGGTGGTTAACGCTCCTGGTTACACCCAGGGGCCCTTGTTTTCTTGGCATTCTTTTTCTTATTTTACTCAACGTGCTGGAGGAAATTGTCTCTGTACTTTGTTCTCTGTCCGTGCTCCAGACTCCATGTCCTCTGACATAACTAATCTGGTTAAGTTTTCCTGTACCTCTCCTTGTACAATTCAGAGGAATTTTTTATAACAGCTATTTTGCTACATGCAAGTTTTTATGTACTTTATATTCTAGGAAAACACATTTTTAAAATGGACTGGAATCCCACCATGTCTTGTTTTTTTTTTTATTGTTTTAAATGGGTTGTGTCTCAATACAGGGATTGATAGCTTTGTTAAGATCTTGCAAAAACAAGTCATTTTTGCAATATGTGTCTCCATAACAGTGTCATACCTATTCCTGTTCTGCTAGCACCATCAGTCCCTTGAGCACTCTTGACAATTGTTGGAAGAACAAAATGTCTGTTAGAAGAAACATCTTTTTTTATTATAATTGGACCTGTAGTATAGCTGTCATGTCACAGCAAAATGCCCTATAAAATTCAAAGCTTGGACTTGAGCCCACTTTGGACAATTGAGGACGAACAAATGTCTGTTTAGAAACAACATTTTTTAGAATAGGAAAAAAAAAAAAAAAAAAAACCTGTTTTAGCATAACTGCATGTCACAGCAAAAGCCCCAAAAAATTCAAAAACATGACCCTTGAGCCATCTTTTGACAATTGTGAAGAACAAATGTCTGTTAGAAACAATTTGTTTATTATTTTTATAATAGGACCTTTTTAATATAGTGACAAGTCACAGCAAAATGCCCCCAAAAAAAAATTCAAAGCATGGCCCTTGAGCCACTTTTGGGACATTTGTGAAGAACAAATGTCTGTTAGAAACAACGTTGTTTATAAATAGGAACGCTGTAGTTTAGCTGCAATGTCACAGCAAAAATGCCCCAAAAATTCAAAGAATGGAACCTTGAGCCACTTTGACAATTGTGAAGAAACAAATGTCTGTTAGAAACAAAATTTTTTTATAATAGGACTGTAAAATAGCTGCATGTCCACAAGCTAAAATGCCCAAACAAATTAAAGCATGACCCTTGAGCCACTCCTTGGACATTGTGAAGAACAAATGTCTGTTAGCGAAACAAAAAAATCTTAGATTAGGACCGTAGTATTGACTGATTTCAAAGCAGCATGAACAAAATATTATAAATAACTGACCTTCTCAGCACATGGTTAAAAACTCGTGAGGGAGAGAATGCACACTTAAAAGCAACATTTCTGTTCAAAGGACCATGATGATTGCTGTATCTAACAGCTTACATGACCCCAAAAAATTATAAATACGACTTCTCAGCCACTATTAAGAAATTGTGATAGAGAAATGTCCACTTAGAAGCCACTATTTCTGTTCCAAAGGACCATTAATACCAGGCTGTAGTCTCCACAGCAACAATGAAATCAAACCGCAGTTGACATTGCGAATAAAATTCTAAAGATTAAAGTGTGTTAAATGGATAAACTTGGTGTTGTGTTCATTAAAGCCATGCTGTCTTCTTACAGTCTCCTCACAGCAAGAACCAGCAAACATGAGACTGTTGGGAAAGAGAATAAAATTGCAGTAAGAAATTATCATTTTAAAAAAAAGTTTCAAGAGGACCATTTATGTTTTGAAGATGATGTGACGTATAGACAGGAATCTAATCGGTGACCTCGGCACATTGGGGCCACAAACTTCAATCAGATGATTATGTCTGATTATCTTGATGAAAGTCAAATGATCCACATTATCTGTGGGACATGTCGTATGCGTTTGTCTGTAATGACTGCTCCAGACTTGTGCTGAAGGTCCGATCAGATATGAGGCTGGCTGCTGGGTCGGTACAACACTCTATGGCGTTTGGTGAGCGAGCTTGGGCCATTTCGCCATTTTGGATACCAGGAGTCTATTGGGTCCGGAACACCTCCAAAGGACATCGTTGTTGAGACGCAGATAGTCGTGCTACGAGATCTTAGCTGGTCTCTGTGATGTTGGATGTGTGCCCTGCATTGATGCCGTTGGTGAGGTGTGTAAATAAAGATTGCCAGAGTCACCCATTAGGTTCTGCCACACCATTGACCTGATGCTGCTGCTGCGCTACGGCTGACTTGGCATCTACTGGCATGTCACGTTGCTGATGTTGTTCCACCCGCTGACATTTGAGGTAACGTGATGCAGACGCAACAAGATGTCTCCTGTTGTCAATCAGCAAGGTCTCATTTTCCTGCATTTTACTCTTCTATTTGGGTGGGTGGAAGGAAAGTAGATGAGTTTTGTTTTGTACCGAGGATTCTACAGGAGGGTGGCACCAGACTGTTGTCATTTTGATGCTTTAAAGCGAGGGAAAAAACAACTCATGTGGAGGAAATGGAGCTCCAAGAAACTCTGTGAGAGTGGAGCCTTTGATTCCCTCAAGACTCTGGGTCGAGGGGCACTAGCAAACTGATCTTCTTCGTTTTCCTCCTCCGCCTCAAATTCGCGCCAACCTCTTTCCAAAGCAGGACGTCTGTAACGTCGTGTGTTAGGAATACCTCCTCTCCTATCTGATTCCAACGGCACTGCTTCAACACAGCCTGACTTGCCTGAGATGATGCACCTGAGAGCTGATGCGCGCCTGATGCACTAGCCTGGACACGAAACCACTGCCTAATGAAGACGATTGAAATTGTGAAAAACAGTCGGGCGCTTGTGGAATTGATGGATTTAAAAAGGCTCCGTTCCGCATTGTGTCAGTCTCCTCCTCCGTCTCTGGGCGGGGACCTGTAGTTTCAGGAGTGTCCAACGATGTTACAGAACTTAAGATCACCACAATGTCATGCTGACAAGGGCATTGTCCACACTGACCATTTTGGTAGCTTTACAAACTGGCAAAGGATGGTGCAGAGCTCTTTCAACCTGCCTCCACTCTCAGTGGCCTCAACCACCCTGCGGTCCACACCGACTGCTTGTCAGGGCCATGTGTTTCACTTCGTATGCGTAATTGCTTCGCGCTGCTGCAAACAATCGCTGGTGCATGTGGAGGGTGGAATTATCCTGCGTGTTGCCACGTCATAAACAATGAGACGGGTGACGGGGAGGCTGAGCTGAAGCTGCACGCAGCAGGCGTGACGAGAAGCAGGGTTGCGACGGCGGAAGTGCGAACTTAGACTTTCGAGCCCTTCCTCTGCCAAGGCAGTACATGACACGGGTAGCTCCTTTGTAGAAATTTCTGGAAGGCCAAGGTTCATGACGTGTGATAGGCAAGGCAAGTGCTCCCCCAGCCTACCGATCTTAAGGGCGGCCTCAGGCGATTTTGCCTCGTTATCGCACACCACCATTCGCCTGCCAATGTTCTGTCACCCAGCCAGCGCTTCTAGGGTTCATTGGGAGAGCAGTCCAAAGCTCTCTGACCTGTGTGTGGACGGTCTCCAAGACAGATTAATTTCAACACAGGCCTGGTTTCTCTGGCACTGTGATGCAACCAGAGGGACCTTGGGGGAAAGAACCATGCACCATCCCTGCGGTTTGAAGAGCGTGCGCCGAGCCTGAGTGCCACAGTAACCCCCCAGAGACCATCCACACAGCTCACCCAGTGAGCTGTCACAGAGATATAGCACGGCCTTGGCCGTGCTTATAGTCCATGTGTCTGGTGGTCAGATGACTTTTCCGGCCACAGATGCAGACAACGCGGCTTGAAATTATAGATGACACGTGGCTGGCCAGGGCAGGGACAGCTTTTGGCAAAAGAAATGCCTGCTCTCGGCATCTGGTATTGGGGGGCAGGCCAAGGGCCATGAACGTGGCGGAACCCATTTGTGTCACCAGACGGAAAGGCAAAACATTTCCAAGGCCAAATAAGGCCTGGCAATGCTCGGCATCAGGCTTTTGGCTTTGGGATGGTTTAGGTTAAATACGTTTTCTTTCTGTCCCAAAACTCTGGAGAAGGACAGAAGGCTGGGCTGCTAGACTGGCCGCTGTACAGGTTGCTGGTCGTTCAAAACTGGCGGAAGGAGAAGGGGGTAGGATGGGTCACTGGTGGGTGCTGGTGGTACCGGGTCGGTGGAGGCTGAAGCGGGCTGATACCTGATCATGACTCTGAGAGAACCCATGGCGCTGAGGAACGCTTGTGGTGGGGGAGGAGGAGGCGGAGCAGACAGGGGTGTGACAGTTGTTGGAGTGCCCGTGTCAGTCTGGCCTTTTTTGGACAAGTGATTGTCTCTCCATCTTCAACTCTATGCATTTCGACTGCATGTGACTAGGACATGTGGGTGGTGTTAAACAACTAAGGTTCTTGACCTATATACTTATGCGTTTATGTGCAAAGGCGGCATATGACATCGCTGGCGTGTATCAGTGGCTTGCCACAATGAAGGGCCCAGGATTTGAAGAGGTCTGGACCTTTTTGACGGCGATAAGCGAGGAAGCTCGGGGTTTCCGCTGACCGTGGCTGGCGGAATCATATCAGCAGACTTCTGCGGGAACCGCCTCTCCTTTTTGAGGGGGACCCGTACTGGACACTCACCCCACAGCGTCTGACCTGTGGTGTGGACGGTCTCCTAGACAGATTAATTCAACACGGCTGGTTTCTCTGGGCACGTGATGCACCAGAGGACACTTGGGGGAAAAGAACCTGCACCATCCCTGCGGTTTTGAAGAGCGTGCGCCGGCTGGAGAGCCACGGTCAACCCAGAGATCATCCCACACCCAGCTCACCCAATGAGCTGTCACAGAGATATAGTGCCTTGCGTGCTGACTAGTCCATGTGTCGGTGCTCAGTTGGACTTTTGCCGGCCACTGATGCAGACAACGCGCTTGAAATTTTAGATGAAACGTGGCTGGCCAGGGCAGGGACAGCTTTTCTGGCAAAGGAAATGGCCTGCTCAGGCATGCTGGTATTGGGGGCAGGCATCAAGGGGCCATGACGTGGGCGTGAAACCCATCTGTGATCCCACCAGAACGGTAAAGGCAACATTTCCAAGTGCCATAGAAAGCTGGCAATGCCGACTATTCAGGCTTTTGGCTTTGGGATGGTTGTAGGTTAAAGTGTTTCCTTCTGCACCTCCCAAACCTGGAAGACAGTAGGCTGGCTGCTAGATTGGCACGCTTACAGCGTGCAGGGTCGTCAAATAGCGGGAAGGAGAAGGGGTATGGGATGGGTCTTCTGGGTGGTGCTGGTGGTACCCGGGTGGACGGTGGAGGTGAAGCGGTAGGCTGATCCTGATCATGACTCTGAGAGACATGGGCAGTGAGGAAACGCTTGGTGGGCGTCAGTTGTTGGAGGCCCCGTGTCGCGTATGGCCTTTTGGCCACGTGTTGGTCTCAATTTCAACTCATTGGCATTCGCTGCATGTGGACGAGACATGTTGGTGGTGGTTAAACACCTAAGGTTTTTGCCTCTACTTATGCGTTTAGCAAAGGCGGATATGACATCGCTGGGTGATTCAGAGGCTTGCTAAAGAAGCGCCCAGGATTGAGAGGGTTCCTGGACTTTTTGACGGCGGATAAGCGAGGAGCGGGATGGCGAGGGGCGTTTGCTGACCGTGGGCTGGGGATTCAATAAGCAGACTTCTGCCACCGCCCTCTCCCGCTTTTTGAGGCGGGACCCGTACCTGACACTACCCAATCGGTCTTCCTCCTCGTCTTTTTTGTTTATATATTGTTATTTTTATAATCTTTTTACTTATTCATTTTCTTATTCAGTGATGAATGTCGCTCGCAAGCAAAATTCTGCTGAAAGAAGACCCACGGTTGGATCCGCAATGTCGTCAATCATCATCATCAACACAGTGTGATTCGTTCGTCCTGATCATTCTGCATCACAGGAGCTGCGGGTACAAGCTGAAGAGGGCTGCAAGGCGTTCTAGCCGACCGCCGGGATTTTTGCGATTGACCGGCTTCTTCCTCTCTTATGGCATCAGTAATGGGCGTCAGAGCAGAAGAAAAATCATCCTCTTTGGCCTCTTGATCTTTTAAATGCCTTCTGACCCCAACCGCATTTTTTCATAAAGAGTTTCAGAAAATGAATTAACCACTCAGTGGTGGGTACGACGAGTTTGACATTTGGGACAGCTACATGTTGGACGGATTGCTGATGATGCTGATGACGACATTTGTGGCCGTGGATGGGAGGACGAGGAGTAAGTCTGCTGGATGGAGGTTGCTTTAACACTGAAGAGAAACAAGATGGCAACGCTGTCGTTACTGAGATTCACAGGGCCCTGACAGGATGACCAGGCTGACGGTATGCCAAACTGACGATCGCTGGAATGTGTGCTGTCGCCAGCGACTGGAAGGTGCACTTCTAGTACTCTACCTCTTAGCTCGCTTACACACCTGAATTTCGCTCATGTTGAGAAAGATAAAAAATTTGAGAAGGTATGGAAGAGTATTGGAAAGTCTCTAATTAAAACACGGCACAATCACAGCTATCTCATATCACCTCAACTCAAAACAAAATTGATGGATTCAAATTTAACTGCAAGCGTGGCTCTATCAACAAAGCTGGCTGCGCTAAAGTGAAAAACACGTATCTGAAATGTAAAGGGATAATAAAAGGTATGTTTTTGGCACTATCAATTCACCTGTGGTGACTAAAAAATTGCTGTATTCAAATTAATTGCAAAGGCAGATCTATCAACTAAGCTTGGCTGACCAAAAATGAAAAAAAACTCAGTCTGGAAATGTATACCGGATAATCAAAGGTATTCTTTGGCAATTTCAATTCACTTGTGGTGACTACTAAAATTGCTGTATCAATTTAAACTGTAAAGTAGACTCTATGAACAAAGCTTGACTGCCCACAAAAGTGAATAAAACACCTGTCTGAAATGTATACGGATAACAAAAAAGGTATTTTTTGGCACCTCTCAATTTACCTGTGGTGAATACTAAATTGCTGTATCAAATTTTAACTGCAAAAATAGCTCAATGAACAAAGCTTGACTGACCTCAATAATGAAAAAACACCTGTCTGAAATGTTTACGGGATAATAAAAAGTATTTTTTGGACCTATCAATTCACCTTGGTGACTTACAAAATTGATGTATTCAAATTTAACTGCAATGTAGATCTATCAACAAGTCTTGATTGACCAAAAATGAAAAAAACACCTGTCTGAAAGTATACAGATATTAAAAGGTAGTTTTTGGACCTATCAGTATACCTGTGGTGACTACAAAGTTGCTGATTCAAGAATTTAACTGCAAGGTGCTTTATCAACACAGCATGGGGGCCTGCGCCAAGAATGAAAAAAACACGTATCTGAAATGTATACGTGATAATAAAAGGTATTTTTGGCACCTATTTCAATTCACCTGTGGTGACTACAAAAATTGCTGAATTAATTTAAACTGACAAAGTAGATCGATAAATCAAGCATGATGAGCGCCAAAGTGAAAAAACAACCTTGTCTGAAATGTATACGGATATTAAAAAGGGTATTTTTGGCACTATCAGTAACCTTTGGTGATTACAAGTTGTGGAATCAAATTTAAACTGAAATCTTGATCTAACTAAACTCATCTAAGGATCCAGTACAAAGTTTAGAGCTGTCTCTGTGAAAAAATAGAATAATTTCGATGAGACTGTTTTGCTGAGAAGTTTGGTACAGATGCGAGAGCGCACGTCCTATGCTATGAGACGCTGTCACACATGATCATGAAACAGAAAGGGTGTTCTATGTAAAACGAGGTCATGTGATTTTTCCAGCCAATCGCAACCACTACACATTCCAGTCCATGACATCTTGGACACACTTTCACCTGCTTATTCTGTAAGCTGATTTGCTGCCGCCAGAAATGACAGGAAGCACGAAAATGGCGCTCGATTGAAGTATTAGATTATGCACAGATTTTAACCTAAATTACGCGGATCTAAAAAAATCCCAATCAACGTAAAAATACCATGCCAATTTCAACTTTGTCGATAATAATCGTTCAACACTAGTTACTACCCTATCTGGTACCGATATAGATTTTCACTACCATTTCACTTTGTCATTTTCCCCAGCTATCTGTTATTACCTTACCTATAAGCCTTATCCCTTCTTCCATCGATTCTATACATATATTCCTACTGATATTCATTATTGTTTACCTTTTGTCTATGGCTTTATTTCTTTCTACATGTCCCGGTGTATGTATATTGACTTTTTTCTTTTTCCATTATATCCAGTGTTTCTCGCCGCCTCCTTTCTTTTCCTTTTCATATATTTGGTCTCATTTAATAAGTTTTCAATTTCTTTGATCCCCACTTTCTCCCCCCCCTCTCTTTTAATTTTCCTATCTAGTTCCTTATTTATTATTTTTCCCATCCTTGGTTTTTATTCCACTGTCTTATCCTCTCTTGACTTATCCATTATCTTCACATCTTCATTTTCTTTTTGCATATCCTGTTGTCTATTTTCCTCTCTTTTTTCTCTTTTTTGATTCCTCTGCTTCTCATCTAATCCTCTCTTGTACATTATAATACGTCATATATTCTTAACTAGGGATGAGCTAACAGTAAAAAATTAGAGTTCAGTCCAAACACCGAATTTTAAGAAATTCGGGCCGAATGACGAACAGAACTCCGAACTGAACGCTGTTTTCTTTTTAAAAACTCATTAAGTCAATGGGGGATGATGTTCAGGTTACATTTTTATACTAACACAGTGAGGAGAAGCTACAATTACATTTCCATAAGAGTAAAAAGGATATATGGAAACAAACTTAGTGATGGAACAATTTGGCTCTAAGAGACACAGAAAAAAAAATCACAGGCGCTAAAATTAATCAATCTCCTTTTCATTAGGATAACTGAATGATGAGGTCTGTGTAGCTATACGAGGAGCAGTGGTAGCAGCTGCTACGGGATCCCTTTCACACATAAGCAGACGCCGGTATTGGAAATGACACATGGTAACTGGCAGGACGCACAAGCTATCACTTCTTTTCACCAGGGCCCAAGAACATGTCATATATATGGTGGCAGCAAGAACATCCCAATGGGGAACATGGAGGTTCAGCTGGCAGAGCCGTAGTTATAGGGGGTGCAGTGGTAGCCAGGGCTGCCGTCAGTCATTTATTATCCGTTTCAGGCCCCATGCAGCTAAATCAAATGGGGCCTCCACCCATTATTAGTTCCTATTTTTAACATATCACTGGACCCCTTTTTGATTAGGGCCCCTAACAGGAGTACTGCCCTATTGGCACCCCTGGCACCCATTTTACAGTAGTCTGATCCCAAAACCAGCAAAAATGACCTTTTGGACACTTAAAATAAAATTTGCAAGAAGATTTGAGTATTTGAAACAAGATTTTTTTCAATTGGACATTTACTATTCATGTCTTTTACAGTGGCTTGATCCCAAAACCAGCAGAAATGACCTTTTGGACACTCAGAATAAAATTTGCAAGAAGAAACAAGTATTTGAAAAGAGAATTTTTTTAATAGGACATTAACTAATGGTGTCTTTTACAGCAGCATGACCCCAAAACAAGCAAAAATGACCTTATAGACACTCAGAATGAAATTAGCAAGAAGAAATGAGTATTTGAAATAAGATTTTTTTCAATAGGACCTTTACTTTTGTTGTCTTTTACAGTGGCCTGACCCCAAAATCAGCAAAAATTACCTTTTCTGGCACTCAATCAAATTGTAAAGATGAAATTAGGATTTGAAATAACATTTCGTCCAAGAAAGATATTTGCTAACAGTATCTTCTGCAGTAGCTGGTCCCCAAAAACTGCAAAAATGAGCTTTTGGGCACTCAGAATAAAGACGGAAAAGATGCAGCCAGCAATATAAAAATCCCTAACTATTGCGGTCGATGATTTTCTAAGCTTGCTGTGCCCCCCCTCCTTGCTCGCTTACCGCCTCTATTTCTCTCCATGTTCAAAAACATAAATATTAAAAAGGCCAAGATTTGTTCACAGTCTCTTACTTAAGAACTGTACTCCAAAGACAGAAAATTAGCAGTGTTCTTAAATACCTGCAACTGGCAAATTGGAGTAGAAATAGAATTTTTTCTATGGAATATCTGTTAACGCTGTCTTATGGAAGAACCCTAACAGCAAAAGTGCGCACAGAAGTCTTCTTGAATCAAAAAATGTAACTACAAGCAAATAGTATTAAAAAAGATTTCTTTCTATGGAATATATGTTAATGCTGTCTTATGGAAGAACCCTGGAAGCAATACTGCAACACTTGCATTTCTTTCTATGGTAAATTTGCTGATGGTGTCTTCTGCAGTGGCTGGACCCCCAAAACAGGAGAAATGAACTTTTAAACACTCTGAATAAAGATGGAAAAAATACAGCCAGCTATACAAAACTATACACTATACAAAAGCTATACAAAACTCCCTAACTCCCTATTGCTGTGTATGATTCCCTAAGGTAGCTGTCCTCCACCCCCACCCCCCACGATCCAACTAGGATCGTTGTAGGTGTAAAATCGCTAGAAAATTGTGTTTCCCCCTCTGTGCTCTGCACTGATTGGCTGGCCGCCAAAATTTAAGGAAGCAGCTAAAAATGGCAACGCATGTCCCGAACCCAAATTTTACCAAACTTGAGTCAAATAATTTGGTTCGGCTAAGGTTCGAAAAAACGTAAAATTCGTCTCAAACTAGCCTTTTTCCGAAAGGTTTGCTCAACACTATTCTTAACCTTTTTGTATCCCTACACTAGGTCCTTGAGAAAGGCCTAATAGGCCACAATGTCGGACCGTGGGACTCTCATTTTCCCTACTACCGCTTTGTGCAATATGGAGAGCTGAGTTTTATATCTCCAACATCATGTATTTAACATGTGAATAAAAGTTTTCTTCTTTGCACAAAGAGGAGTGCTGTGGATTATCTATTGCTGGGAGCACAGGTAGGGAAGTGGTTTAAAAATAGTCCCTAATTGTAACTGCATTGTAATCACTTAAACATCTGCAGAGCCAGTGTCACTGTATTGTAGTAACATATAGTCTGCACAGCCTGTGTACACTGGCATCTACCACTATATGGTAACCGTATGTGTGGGATGGTGGGACAGCCTCATTGCCTCTGTCCAGGGAACTTTAATCTGATGCATAATTAATGATTTCATACTGACATGCTGCATTCTGCTGTTTGGCCACAAGATGCTGTTATGAAATCCTAATGCGTATATTGTATGATAAGACAAGTGATTTGTGGATCACATGACTGGAAAGAAGTAAAGCAGCAGCCATCTTAGAGAATAAGAGATGGAACTGAGACACCAGATGGAGGACATACATTGAGCACCATTCGGCCTAGTTTCCCTGCTTCTCTGGAGTCACTAGTTGTGGCTGGGTCCTGCTGGGAGTGGAGAGACCTGCATGCTGTGTTGTTGCCGTCGGTGAGGCAGGCATGGAGATGGAATGGACGTTGTGCCAAAATCCATAGCAGAGATGAGTGACCGCCATCTTTGATACCGGACTCAGACAGAGAGGACCCTCATCCAGGAGCTGGATGCAACTTCAAGGTAGACCTGGGTCAGCAGCATGCACGCCCACCTATTCGTTACTGTTATCAGGCCTGTAGTTAGCCTAATTAGGGCCAAAGTCGGTGTCAGGCTATAAGTGATTATCCAGGAACAGTTCTTAAATGGAACATTGAAGAACGATTAACATCGGTGCTGTTAGCTCTGCAACACGTTCACCTGAAACCCATTTATTGTTATCTGTGTTTTGGGAATAGTGAGTATAAATAATAAGGTTGTAAGCTGTTGTGCTACACTGCGAGTGCGCCCTCAAACCGCACCACAAACAATTGTTCTTGTTGTATAGGGTATTAATAGGTAGATAATGGCCAGCCTTTCCGAGTCTGCTGGTAGGTAAACTTATCCTGTGTCCGGAGAACATACTTCCAGTGGCACTCGTGTGCATGTGATTTTGAGGAATTCTGAGTACACTTTTTCCTAAAGTTCAGTATAGTACAAACTTAGTCAAACTGGTGTTGGAGTCGCTTTCCATGTTTGTGACTTCGCTGTATTCTGGAAATCCAACCCCGGTACATGGTTTACATATGGAGATAATATACAGCCTGCATATCATGTGTAAATTGGCATCTATCACTATATGGTCACTGTATGGTGGAAATATTGGTTGTAGTGTAATGGTGTAGGTTCAGGCACAGTTTAGCAGTAACTCCCAGCGTTCCTGGTTGTTGAATAGGCTATCCAACATCCAGGAAAGCTGGGTGATGCCAAAGCTATCAATTAGCTTTCTTCCAGAGCCGTTACACAGTTACGTTTAGAGTGTGTGACCTTTCTGTGAAGGAGTGGGGCTTGATAGAAAGAGAATGTGGCTATGCAAATTCAAATCTCCCTTATGGCCACTTTCAAAATTATGAAAGTATGTTTAAAACATAAGCATCAACTCAACTTTGGCACAGCACTACCTAAGACACTTTTCATACATCTGGGGCTATGTTTGCATGGACTTTGATGCCACTCTTGTGGATGTTGTTAAGGTAATGATCAAAGGGCAACAGGAGGAGGATGGGGCCCAGATGAACGTAAGGGATCTAGTACACTGGGAGCCTCCATCCAAAGGCTCTAATAATTCTAGTGATGTGGTGTTTCAGAAATGTACTATTAAGACAACATGTATGTACGGGGCTGGCGTCTTTTCAGCCTGAAAACCTGTTTACTATATTTTTAATCAGATGCACTCCAGTATTAGGCGCATTAAAAAGTGTCCGCAGCACTTTGTAATGCAACTGAGATTGGAGGTGTTCCGGTGCGGCGGCTGCAGCTGCCCGCGCACCCCGCCCTTTCCCGGCCCCGGGCCCGCCCCCCTTTACCCGCCCCCGGCCCGGTAGCGCTGTCCCGCCTGTCCGGCCCCCGGGCGCGCCCCCCCCCCCCCCTTTGGCTTTAGGCGGGCGGCGCCGGTTTCCCAAATTTTAAAGGGGTCAGGCCCCGATTTTGGGTCAATTGTCAGGGGGGTTCTATTTAAGGGTACGCCCTGCACTTCCTGCCAGCCCTTGGGTGTGCTTACCGTGCGTTTAGAAGTATTGTAGTCCTGTTTGTTTACTCATGTCCATCCGCCTGCTTACTTTTCCCTGACCTTCTGTTTGCCGCCTGCCCTGCCATCTGCCAGTCTCTGACCACAAACCCTCTGCCCCTGTCCTGCCCTCCTGCCTGCCCCCCGACTACGTCTTTGGTTTACGATTCTGTACTACGTGTACCCGGCCGCCATGCAAGCCGTCACGTCGGGGGTAACGACCTGGTACCCTCACGCCGCACAAGTCCACCGGGGCTCTGGTAAAAACCGGGGGCTACTTGACCCTTTCCCTGGCGTGGCTTAGCTACCATCTTTGCTTTGGCCCAGCAAATCCCCGAACCCTTTAAGTAGGAGGCCATGGATTCCGCCGGGGTTTACCCTTACCGACTTCGTGATTTTCAACGCTGTCGTCCAGCAGAGCCAGGTATTGACCAGCTCGCCGCCATGATGCAGAACCTACAGCCGTTACCCCCCCTGCGACGGCGCTGCCCCCCCGGCACCATTGCTCCCGTCCTGGACTTCTCTGCAACTCCCGTTTCCCCGTCACGCTTTGGGGAATCCCGGGAAATGCCGTGGCTTCTCAGTCAGTGTCCATCCACCTGGAGTTTTTTGGGGCACCATTTCCCCTCGAGCGGCTAAGGTGGCCTTTGTTATTAGCCTTTGTGGGGGGAACCCTTTGGCCTGGGCCACTCCGTTATGGGCCCGAGGGGATCCCAGCGGCGAATCTAAAAACCTTTTCAGGGTTCCCGCCCCTTTTTTTGAGGAACCGGGCCGCACCCCCTCCGCGGCAGCGGCTTTGCCCCCGTCTCCGTCAGGGCGACTTCACTGG
This sequence comes from Phyllomedusa bahiana, assembly GCA_025379985.1. Classification (NCBI taxonomy): domain Eukaryota; kingdom Metazoa; phylum Chordata; class Amphibia; order Anura; family Hylidae; genus Phyllomedusa; species Phyllomedusa bahiana. Next base: position 2,374 of record JAODAL010012445.1, on the reverse strand, counting down.
GGGTCACTACTCCGTGCATTTCCCGCACCCTTCCCTCTGAACTAAAGTGGAATAATGGGGCCCCTGGTGGCAACCTTTGGCAAGGTCCCCCGGGCCATTTTAAGGATGAGTCGCTGGTCGGATCTCCCGTCTACTTGTAAAAACTGTTTCTTTTGCCTCTGAATAGACATTCGGTTTGCGAAAGCAACAGGAGCCCGTCTTAACGGAGGTCTCCCGCCACCCCGGCTCCCACTTTTGGGCTCCCGTTTTCCCAATTTTCCCACTCCCTTGCCAATTTCCCGGAGGAGAATCCGATAAAACGAGAGAGCCACTGCCCCAGGAAAAAATACTCGCAGCGTCGCTGGGGAGTTATGTTCTATGTGGTGGTTCTGGCCACTATATTGGGGACTGTCCGGTGCGTCCGTGAAACTTGGGCACATTTTGGGTTCGCGGAGGGGCCCGTCCCTAGTGTCTGTGCAGCATCTTTCGCTGACCATTCCCCTATTCTGTGGGAATTTTACCGGAAGCACCTTTTCCCGGGCCCCCGCCTTCCTTGATTCGGGGTCCGCAGGGAACTTTTCAGCCAGGGGTTGGTCTCAAATTTCGTCCCCGGGGGCCCTTTGCAGAAACCCCTGTACGTCTCCTCTGTTAGTGGCGAATGCCTAAGGGATGTGTTTTGGGTTCTGCACGGCGCCTCTCTCTCCCCCCCCCCCCCCCCCCCGCCCCCCCCCCCCCCCCCCCCCCCCGGTTGGTGCTCCACCAGGAAACCGAAGTACCTGGGGGCCTGCTCCCCCCGGGCCTTCGGGTTCCCCGGGCCTTTAAAGTTCAAAACCTCTCCCCGGACGGAGGCGAGTTTTTCCCCGCCCAAACTGCCTCCCTCCGGTTTTGTTGCCCCTTGCCGCTCCTGGGAAACTCCCTCCCCGAGGAAGGGTCCACCCCTTTTTCCGGGAGACCCCAAGGCCCCCCCCCCCCCCTGTCCGAAAAATATCCCAAAAGGGAAACCCCCCGGAAGGGTTCAACGTATTCCTCCTTGCCCCCGGGGGCTGGATTCTTCTTTTTAGAAAAGAAAGACGGTCTCTCCGACCCCTTATTGATTACGGGGACTTAATAAATTACTGTCAAAAATCGATACCCCCTTCGCTTCTCGGAAAATGTTCGATTGCCGCGGGTGTGAAGTTTTTTCCAAGTTGGACCTACAAGGGGCATATAACTGATTCGTATTCGTGAAGGGGGCGAGTGGAAAAACAGCCTTTTTTAAAACCCGAGATGACCATTTGAATCCTCGTCATGCATTTGGCCTCTCAACGCTCCCCGGTGTTCCAGAATTTGTTATGAAAACTTCCAGACCTTTCGTCTGCGTGATTGTTATCTGACGATATCTTAATCTTCTCCCCTACCTGGAGACTCACCGCCCCCAATCCCCAGGTACTCGACGTCTCCGTGACCACCAGCTATACGCAAAAATAGAGAAATGCCTATTCGAACGCACCCCGTTGCCCTTCCTGAGTTACATCGTTTCGGGTCAGGGTCTCCAATACCCTTCAAAATTGTCTGCGACCTACAAAGGCCCTTTACTGTGGATCCTGCTCCATCCAATGATTTTTGGGTTTCGCAAACTATTACAGACAATTAATTCCCCATTTCATGTTGAGCGTTTTTTTTACAAAATTGAAATTGGCTAGGGTTTTTTTGGTGATCGAATTTTTCCCGATCATGCGATAATAAGGGTTTAAAAACTGTGCATCATCTTTAAAATCCGCCCTTTTTCGGCGCTTCTGTAATTTTTGGGGGGGCCAGCAAAAGAGATTTCGAAAAGAGCAGGGGGAGATGTGTGTGCGACGTATGACTGAGATGTGTTGGTTGCGATTGGCTGGAAAAAAACACATGACCCCCGTTTTACATAGACAGCGTTTCCCGTTTCAGCCTCAGTGCCCCCTGCGTCATAGGATGGGCCTGCCCGCCTGTGGGCCAAACAGCCAGCGAAATTAGTCTATTTCGCACAGAGAAAACCCCCTTACTATTAGCTGTGATCCTTCAATTTAGTTAGATAGAGATTTGAAGTTTTATGTATTAGCTGAGAATTTTAAAACAGCTTACCGCTGTAAATTCACGGCGGTGGGGGGCGGGGGGGGAGGGGGGCCCCGGTGAAACAGCAAGCCTATCTAAAAGAAAACTGGATAAAATTCACCAAAATTAGTTTAACATGGTAGTGGGAAAATCTTTATTATTAACAGTTTGCTATTGAAAAATTTCCTGGGAAATTTGGGCAGCCTGAATTTTATTGGATAATCATCATTTCTAGTAACTGAGGTCTCTTTTTTAGCTGCAAAACTCCACTTTTTTTTAACGTATAATTCAGATAGGTTTCATTTTACCATTACACCTTGACTGTTTT